>CAOKYR010000488.1:0-22218 GCA_948473455.1 Teleiodes luculella | reverse complement strand
TTCCAAACCTTCCAGACTCCATACGACGTGAACTATTAGTTACTCATAGCAATTTTCTATCAGAAGAAGAGGAATTGCAAGGACATCTGGCTCAAGGTACACCAATTGTTGAAACTCATCCAGATATAATAATAAATTCTGGTATACCAGCCCAGGCAAATTTGTATCAAAATCCACGCATGCAGACACAGATGGTTGATCACTTACTTCCACTTTTACTTCCGAGATGATATTGACAGGTCACCTTCTGCTTCAGATTCAGTGGTTGGTATGGATCATGATGGAATTTCTAACTACCGAATACCATCAGAAGCACTTGTTGAGACAACGAATAACGTTAACCATTCTCAAGGCAATTTGAGATTTGTTTCACAGCAACAAATGGAGGACCAATTTGCTAGCACCTCTGCTCAAATGGGTTCCACTTTAAATTATATGGTCAATGTATTCGAGAACTTACGGACCTCAATCCTCGAAACTGCTGTGTCATACCAAACGTTATTGGAAAATATGGAAAGATTCATCAGGTCGGAAAATCCAGCGAACCAAGCATCAACGTCAAGGAATGTGGCACAGGAAGTTCCACAAGTTGCTGAAGAAAGAGAAATTACCGCAGCTGGGAATGCAAATTTGAATGCTGACCAAGATAGAAATAACGTCGTCAACGATGCACCAGAAAGAAATCCCAATCCCAGATCCCAGCTTACTCTACCACCGGAGTATGATCCTAACGATACAAGATGGACCTTAAAGCATCATGAACATAGGCCCGGGCTCGTAGAACTTATGCCTCACAGCAATATTTATGTACACTACGGAGAGCTGAAGTATTACGAAGAAACGATGACTGATTGCCCATCATTAGCGCGACGAATTTTACCAGAAGTATTCAGCAAGACAGCTCTGAGTGTATGTTCATCGATGACTGAAAAATGCCACGATTATAGCATTTATCCCGCTGAAAGGCCCAAATTAAATGAACACGGATGCTTAATCCTGCTCAATTATATTCTAGAGCACGGGCTTCAACGTGGCTGGAAAACTGACATGCAACCTATCCTCAGAGCTTTACACGATAAAGTTAGAGAAATACGATTCAGGTTCGGCACAATGTCTAGATGCTAAATTTTCTTACCTATCGATTAAGTTATAATACATGTGTTAAAATTATTTCAGAGTGAACTAAAGTAATTGTATAAATAGTAAATGGTGTTCTATCTATTACTGCTTTGGTTTAGATTTATTACCGCTATACTGCCGCACTAAAGGCAAAAGCGGTATCTCAAAAAACGTAGTTTTGAGTAAATTGAAGATTTGTGAATGTCGTTTTCTCTTTTGTTTACAGATTGATTTTTGTACTTATTAAACTGAATTTTAACAATATATTAAGTATTATTTCTTGCCATACAGTCAAAATACTGTAAAAACATGTGTTTATACCTTTTTTATGAGATACTGCTATTTTGCTAAGTGTGTATGGAAATAATAATTGAGTTACCGTCTTTTTGTTAACTTTCCTAGTACATGTTAGCATACAAAATAAACATGAATTTGCAATAGCAATTCAATAGAATAAACGTAAAAATAAAAAAGAAGAAACAAATAAACCAATTTTTTTAATCGTTTGTTATATTTGTTGAATATTATAGGAAAAAAAACGGAATAATAACACATTTTCGAAACAAAACTCTTAATCACATCTTCCTAGTTAAAAGTTGGGAGTTCCTGCCAAAAAGATAGGTAATTTTTTCATTGATTTTAAAATATTTTCCCTTCTGTCATAGAAAATACCATGTGCTGAAGTCTTTTTTAGGGTCCGTACCTCAAAAACGAAAAAGGGAACCTTTATAATCCTACTCGGGTGCCTGTCGGACCGTCTGTCAACGCTTATTTCATCCGAAACTACTGGACCGATTTAGTTAAAATTTAGTAGGTACACGTATGTAAATTATTAAGAAATCGATTCGTCTGAGTTCACCCCTTATAATCGGTTATTAATTTATAATAGTAACACTATATAATAGTTCTGCATGTTGGCCACTGCGTGGCGCCTTTTTCACTTCTATCCGTCAGCCTCTATGGCCGCTCTTGCTACTGTAAGTTATTGTTTTTAAATCTTTTTCCATCGACGTATTAATTGAATATCATAGTATCTATTTTGGTGTACAAATATATTGAAGTATATTTTACCGCCAGACCCTGTTTTATTTTCACATCCACCGACAACCTCGCTTCCATTGCCTAGGCTCAAACTTAGAGGTTATGGGCCCAGGCTTGTTGTGAAGAATCAAGAGTGGATTGTGGATGGAATAACGAGTAACGGGCTGGTTGGTATTGGAGATCTGTGGCAGCGCTGTAGTGTGCGCTTGGCTGCGGCGATATTTGGATTTGGACAACGTGTGTCGTTGGATCCTGACTTTGGACGTGACGGTGTGTCAACGTGGCCAAGATGTCAAACGAGGGCAATGTGGGTTTTGCTCTGTCGTCTGGAAATGCGATTGAAAAGCTCAGAGGAACAGATAACTATCATACTTGGAAGTATCAAATGAAAATGCTTTTGACCTTGGAAGGATTATGGAATGCAGTCGAAGGTACGGACACGGATGTCACTCGTGTGGGGCGCGCTCTCGCCCGCATTGGTTTGAGTGTAAATTCCTCGTGTTATCAGCATATTCGAGATGCCAAGACGGCAAAGGAAGCTTGGAATAACCTTAAAACTGTATTTGAAGACCATGGTTTATTCAGAAGAGTGCTGTTACTTCGCAAGTTGCATAAGATGGAATACAAAGAGTTTAACTGCATGTCACTATACATTGAGAATGTGATGAATGTAGTTCACCAACTCGCTGATATCGACAAAGTGATTGATGATAAGGAAATTGCAGAACTTTTACTAAGTGGCCTGCCTGAAGACTATGATGCCTTAGTCTCTAATCTTGCAACTGCATGTTTGACTTCTGAATTGAAGAGTGAACTGGTACGCGCCCGTCTTCTTCAGGAGGAATCTAGAAAAAGAAAAAATGATTCTACGGAGGAAGCTGCTTTCTTTTCAGGTTCTAATAAAAGGCATGTATCTAGTGGGGGTACACAACGGAAGAAAATTGTCTGTCACTATTGTAACAAAATTGGTCATGTTAAATCAAAGTGCTTCAAACTGAGACGTGACAAGAAAGGTGACATGAACTTCAACCGCTCGCTCCTTGCCACAGATACTTGTGCTTCAGCTTTCTTTGTGAAGACCGATGAGTGGTATGTTGACTCTGGTTGCTCTAATCACATGTGCAACAATAAGCAGCTGTTGACCAACTACAAAGACTTTGAGGACCGTGAAAACAAAGTGATGCTTGCTAATAATGAGAAGATTACGGCTGAAGGAGTTGGTGAAATAAAATTAAAGGACTCTATTACTATTGAAAAGGTATTATATGTTCCTAGTTTATCTGCAAATTTATTGTCTGTTAGTAGATTAGCACAGAGCGGCTTTACTGTGATATTTAATAGTGATAGTTGTAAAATCTATAATAGTTGTGAAATCTATGGCAACCCTATTACCTCTTGCATAAATTATAATGGGCTTTATAAATTGAATGGGTGTAGTCGAGACAGATCTTCGCAAGAAGTGCATTCTTCGATGTTCTTGCGTGATAGGCAAGAAATACAGAGTGCTAATGTTGCTGCTTCTGTTCAGCCAGCTGAGCTCTGGCATAAGCGTCTGGGGCATCTAGGAGTTAAGGGGATGTCTGCTTTAAGGGATGGACTTGCATCTGGTGTAATGTTTCAGGTTTGTAACCCTAACCTCGAGTGTGAGACCTGTCTACTTGGGAAGCAAGTCGCATTGCCGTTCCCCGTGGGCGAGGCAACACGTGCTCTTAAACCCTTAGAGATCATACACTCCGACGTTGCTGGTCCCATGCAGCAGTGCAGCTTTGGTGGGGCGAAGTATCTCGTGACGTTCACGGATGACTACACAAGAAAATCATATGGATATCTCATGAAGAGGAAATCAGAGGTAATTGATCATTTTATTAATTTTAAAAATGAGGTTGAGAAACAGTTGGGTTTATCAATTAAGGTTCTGCGTTCCGATAATGGGTCAGAGTACTGCAATTCACGGTTTGATGCTTTGTTAAAGAAAGAGGGGATTGTTCATCAGAAAACCGTACCTTACTGTCCTCAGCAAAACGGTGTTTCTGAACGCTTGAATAGAACACTCATGGATAAGGCTAGGTGCTTAATGCTGGGAGCTGGTCTCTGCACGCGCTTTTGGGGAGAGGCAGTCATGACTGCAATCTATTTGAAGAACAGGTCGCCCACAGTCGCTTTAGCAGGACACACACCTGAAGGTTTGTGGACTGGGTTGAAGCCGGACCTTGGTCACCTTCATGTTTTTGGGTGTATTGCATATTCACTTATCCCTAAAGAAAAACGCCTTAAGCTTGACGCGAGGAGTAAGATGTATATATTTGTTGGCTATAGCGATACTACTAAAGGCTTTAGACTCTTGGACCCATTGAACCCTCATAAAATAGTTGTGTCAAGGAATGTTGCCTTTTTAGAAAATAAATTTTATAAAGATTTTACTAATAACTCAATGAAGTGTATTAATAATGATGAATTTTTATTTTATGAGTATGACATGACATCTGTTGATAATGATAATATTAATAATAATGACTTTAATTCTTCAACCAAAGATAATATAGATAATAATGTTACTAGTCAAACAAATAAATTTAAGTGTACTAATGAGGATCCTGTGGCTTTTTCAGATAGCTGGGAGGCAGAGTATTGCTCGGTCGACGAGGACGATCATGGCGACAGCGAGGCTGGGTCGGCTGACTCGTTCCATGAGCCTGTAGAGTTCTCAGGGGAACCGTCGCCTGCAGGGGAAGTTCCTTCTGCACCTCAGACACCCGCCGTGCACTCATCGAGGCCTGCTCGTCCCACTAGGGGTAAACTTCCCTCAAGGTACAAAGATTTTGAGACTGATTTTTCAATGGTTGCGCGAGACCTACCATCCAGCGTCGTAGAACCGCTATCTTACAAAGAGGCGATTTCTGGCCCAAACAAGGCAGATTGGATTGCTGCTATGAAGAGCGAGTATGAATCACTGCAATCCAATCAGGTGTGGTCTTTGGTGGACAGGCCACCTAATGTTAATATTGTTAAAAGCAAATGGGTCTTTAAATTAAAATATGATGCTTCTGGTAACTTTTATAAATTTAAAGCGCGCCTAGTTGCCATGGGTTTCACTCAGGTTCATGGTGTGGATTATGAGGAGACATTTTCACCTGTTGTAAGAAAGTGTTCCTTAAGAATTTTGTTTGCTTTGGCTTGTGAGCTTGATTTAAAAATAGATCATATAGACGTTACAACTGCTTTTCTTAATAATGAGCTTAAAGAGACCATATATATGGAGCAACCAACAGGCTTTAATAATGGTAATACTAAAAAGGTATGTTTATTAAGAAAAGGCATCTATGGGCTTAAACAAGCTAGTAAGCTCTGGAATGATAGAGTTGATAAGTTTTTGGGTGAAAATGGCTTCTATAAGAGTAAATGTGAACCATGTGTGTACACTAATAAATTAAATAGCAATAGTTTAATTGTAATCGCCTTATATGTTGATGATTTTTACATATTTTATAATAATAATAGCGCTAAAGAGCGGCTTATTAATTTGTTAATGAAAGAATTTAATTGTAAAAATTTGGGGCACTTGAAAAATTGTATCGGAATAAATGTTGTAAGTGGTAATGGTTGTGTAAGGCTAGATCAGAGAGAGTATATCAAAACACTTCTTAAAAGGTTTGGTATGGAGGACTGCAAGCCAGTGTCAACACCCATGCAAGTAAATTGTAAGTTTGAGACTGATTCTGAAAACTTGTGTGATGATAAGTACCCATATCGTGAGCTCATGGGGTGTCTAATGTATTTATCGGTTTGCACTAGGCCGGACATTTCATTTGCTTGCAGTCAGCTTAGCCAATATAACAGTAAATTCAATAGGAGTCATTGGCAGGCAGCGAAACGCATTTTGAGGTATCTAGCGGGTACGTTGGACTATGCTCTACATTTTAGAAAAAGTAGTAAAATATCTTTAACAGTTTATGCAGATGCTGATTGGGCCAATGACCCCTTAGACAGGCGCTCGTACACAGGGTTTGTTGTTGTGTTAGGTGGTAATACGATAAACTGGGAGTCGCGTAAACAGCGCTGTGTTGCCCTCTCTAGTACGGAGGCAGAATATCTGTGTATAAATGATGTGTGTAAAGATATCTGTTTTATCAAAAACCTTATATTTGAAGTTTTTAGTATGAAATTGAATACTGTTGTTTACAATGATAATCAGAGTGCACATAAGCTTGTAGAGACGAGGGAATACAGCCATAAACGCACCAAGCATATAGATGTTAGGTATCACTTCATAAAGGACTTAGTACATAGAGAGAATATAGTTATTAAATACTTACCCACCGACCAAATGATCGCCGATGTGCTAACCAAACCTTTGGGCGCAGGCAAACACTCTACATTTATACATAGCATGAATGTTAGTAAATAAGTAGGAAACAATGTAATGAGTCATTTATTTTGTATTTTATACTTTTGAGTTTCTTTGTATGCTATGTATGTGTGATATGAATGACCTAATGGTGTCATGATGGCATGCTATTTGCACATAAGTAAATTGGCATGCTGTCATGCTATAATACTGAGAATAGTCTCTGTACAGGTAAACATTTTGTAAATGTTATGTCTAATGTAATTGAAGTTATATTAGAATCACGCCATGTTGTAGAGATGGTATCTCGAACAGTATTTTCATTGAGTTTGTATGTACTAAAAATTGTAGAGCGTATTGTGCATATTATAAGGTGTGAGGGGAAGTATTAAGAAATCGATTCGTCTGAGTTCACCCCTTATAATCGGTTATTAATTTATAATAGTAACACTATATAATAGTTCTGCATGTTGGCCACTGCGTGGCGCCTTTTTCACTTCTATCCGTCAGCCTCTATGGCCGCTCTTGCTACTGTAAGTTATTGTTTTTAAATCTTTTTCCATCGACGTATTAATTGAATATCATAGTATCTATTTTGGTGTACAAATATATTGAAGTATATTTTACCGCCAGACCCTGTTTTATTTTCACATCCACCGACAACCTCGCTTCCATTGCCTAGGCTCAAACTTAGATAAATCCGTGACCCAAAGACGAGCGTGTGCATTAAATAATAAATTTGAAACATGGAGCCCACTTTTGGGTGATAAATTAGACCAGCGGTTCTCAATCTTTTTTGGTGACGGAACCCTTTTGAAAAGCAAAATACTTGACGGAACCCTACAATAAAACAACAGTTTTCATTAGTGTATTCTTAATAATAAGCATAATAAAAGTACAATGTAACAGTCACAAGTAGATATCGGGGAGATATCAAACTTACTTTGTATCACTCACTATCTATGTGGGGGACGTCTGTGAGTGGCGCAGACGAGTGATCAGCTCCCGGTATAGGAACTAATTTATTTCACCCCTAATCCCAGCCTGATGATGCCACTCAGCCGTTTGTAGTACCTAAGCTTTCCCTCCTATCCGCGCGCATCGCCTTCAAGAATGTGTCGCGCGGTCCGCTTCCCTTGGCCCCCAGTCGCAGGTAACCGGGGATGCGCGGAGTGCGGACGGACGAGCCGCGGGCGGATGGCCACGGTGTCGGCTAGGTGCCTCTACCTGGCCCCCACCCCGCAAGCCCGCCGCACCGCCCCAGGCCGCCCTACACCCGAGGGATTTGAGAGCTTGCCCTACAGTTTTCCCTCCTCTATCAGGTTCGCGAAGAGTAGTAATTCTGCCTCTACTCAGCATCATGGCACCATCTCTGGTTTTACTGCTGCCCCTGCCTCATCCCCTCAAACCTACTGGTAGCCCTACAAAATCTTTAAGATGTTTCCTAACGTTGTTGGTTCAGCTAATTCGTTCATTTCTATCCTGTCTGCACCTATAATCTCCCATCTGGGCATCGAAAACATTGGACACTCTGCGAGGAAGTGCTGTTGTATCACTATGATCATTACTAAAACCTACCATTATACTCTTCCCGAAATTTTACATTTGTCTCATTATCTTAAAGCCAAAATTTTTTAAAGTTTCACTTCTACCACGTGTGAATTGTACACATGACCTTTTTTTCTAAATTCTCGCGGAACCCCTACAGAAGCATCGCGGAACCCCAGGGTTCCGCGGAAAACACTTTGAGAATAGCTGTTCTAAGCTATACAACGGTATAATAAACAGTTTTGAGATTTTTTTGAGTTACGCCTTTGCGCTTAGTACGGCAGTATAGTACAATTCATTGTAATTTTGGCAGCTTCGAGAGTATTATTTATTGTTGGAGTCGAAGTTTATAAACCAGAATTTGTATAATGAAATTCACTAACTCTTTAGCTAATTAATGTAATATCGTTTTAGTTTTTATTTTAAAATCTGACTGTAGACAAGATTCAAAAAAGACTGACAGCACTGAAGGCTGCTTAGAATGTAGAAAATTCAATTTGTATATATCTGTTATAAGTAGCGAATTATTACATAAATAAGTAGCTAATAAACTAAATAAATTAGTACAATTCGTTTTATTAAAAACCTCAAGTGCAAATTTATCAACTGTAGGTCGTTGTGTAGGTAAGGTAAAAAACATCAATAATTGTAAACGTTTTTGTCAAATTATAGTTGTGTTTCATTGTAACCTTTATTCTACTTCTTTTTCATAAAAAACAGCAGAAGAGACCTATCATTTAAAATATACTTCAAAAATAATAAGTGTACACACACAGTATGAATACGTAGTACATACTATATTTATACTGTGGTATGAACTCGGGAAACTGGATGGACTAAAATTTGGGCCCCTCGAACAAAGATCTCGCATAGATAACTGTTGTTCTTTGGCATGTACATGTTATCTTCTATTATTAAATTAGGTACTGATAATTTCGACTCCATTACTGTGAATAAAGTTCCAAAAATAATAAACAATTAATTGTCTAATGCGCATCATTTATTTTACACTATATTCAAAGCTACTGCACTGCAAGCCTGTTGCGTCATCGCTTTGAATACCGACATAAAATTCATGTGCTTAGTTAGTCGCCGATAAGCTTATCACGCTGCTGGGTTTTCTGCGAATTGTTTTGCTGAATTCCCGGGTTTGTTCCAATTACGTCATTGAGGGTCACGGGGTCAGCTCTACGATAACTAAACTTGAGGTTCGTATTAGGTACTAGCTCGTAACCATAACATATTTAAATGTGACATTTTACAGCTAGTGAGTCACTGGCTGATTTAACAAAACAATAGTTTCATTGTATCAATTTTGAGTTACCCTCGCCTCTACAAACCCTGATGAGTTCGCATTTCAATACATGGGAGGCAGAGGATATAAGGCTAATTTAGCAGGAGAGGTGATCAACATCGTACGGTGCATACCAGTGATAGTCCAAGTCCGTCAAGCAAACAAATGCTACACCCACTTGCCAATGGGAATGACTGTTGGATAGTCTACGACGGCTACCCTTATTGGTGTGAAGTCAGCCTAATTATATTTTTTGACATGGCAATAACTTGCTTAACTCGCACTTGGCTCTAGACCCTTCCGGTTTCTGACCAATTTCTGACATTCACGCTGTCAAGACGTAGGTAAATCTTGTATTTTAATCATTTTAATTATTTTATTAGTTCGACTTTGTACTATATGTGAGGATATTTGATGACCAAATATAATTAAATCTGCACATCGATTGAACCAACCTCTGTTGTTTTTCTTATGGGATCCACTTCCAGCTGTACATTCTTGGACTGAGCGACTGCCTGACACAGTTATTGAATCTGTTCCTGCTTCAGAAATCCCGCATCAGCCAGCCGAGAATTTGGAGGAAGATCATCAAGAAGATCAAGAAGATACTGTAATGCAACAGATGCTAAGATATGCCGATGCCATTGAAAGCGAGACGGGTTCCATCTCTCAGAATCTGAATAATGTATTACAGACTGTACCTACTGGAATTGAGAAGTCGACAATCTCAATTGCGGAGCTTGTATTTGAGATTAATCAGACTACTTCATACCAGGCGGCAACACTGATCTTCTTCATTACAATTTTAACAACTCTGCTTTTTAGTATTAATTTTCTAAGTATTGTATAGCGTCTAAAATTTTTGAATCAGTGGCACTATTGTGGACCCTGTTATGCAATAGGGTGTCAACTTACAAACAATGGCAAACTGAGTTACATATACCACGGTATTTGTAAAAATGAGCTCTATTTGGACGAATTAAAGTCACATTATAAAAAAATAATTGATTTTGGTATTTAGAAAAAATACTTATAGCAAAATGTTCTAACCCGTTTGTTCAATTTTGCATTCAAGCGTTATGTCGACGTGATTCCTTTTTGAAAATTAATTGTGTTGTCAGTTTCATTTTGCAATCAAGTATCAACTATGTTTAAAACTTAAAGCAACGATTCGAAATTCGGCGATTCACAATTTGCAATACGGTTTCAACTATGTTTTAAAACGTTGAAAAACGGGATAAACTATTGACGCTGGTGGAGCCGCGCCGGGAAGCTAGTTAAGAATAATATATTGTATTAGATTTCATACACTGGTTAGTTAGTTCATCGGGCTATACTCCGCAAATCGTCGTTTATTTTGCGTATTGGGTAGGATAACTCACTACTCGAGCCACCCGATCTCCTCAAAGAAGCCCAGCAACCTGTCCAGGATGCCGAGCGTCTCCGAGATCGACCCCGGTGAACCGAGGTATTTAGCCCTGTACGATGACAAGCCACGATACTCCATCAGGACGTAGGCCGTCGTCTCCTCCGCCGTCGTGACCTGTTATAACGCTGGTTATGATGCGTAGCTGTGTCTTTTTCACACGACAGCTGTAGCCTGACGGTTGGTAGCGCCTCCTTGACTTGCCGGCAGTCTCCAACCTCTGTCTAGTGCTTAGCGTGTTGTTCTTTCATGCGATCTCTTAGCGGAGACCGCTGTTTACCTACCGGGATGGGTATTATAGGCTCTGGGCTGCTAAATCCGATCCCCTCCTAGCTAGCTCATCCGCTCCATCGTTACCTCTGGAGTTGCTGTGAACTTTTATCCACTGTAGAGTGGGGTCGTTTTGCTCACTGACCCTATTCAACTTACAGACATTCGTAGACAAACCCTGAGGTGTGATGTTACTGCTGAGGGGTTGTAGTACTGCCAAGAGTATACGGATGGAATGGTCCTTTACCTCCCTTGACACAGCCTGAAAGACTGCGTTTAGTTGTCCCAGTGGCTCGGAAATCCGAATATTGAATTTTCGGAGAACTCACATCTGAACCAGTAACTGTACTCGTTTTGGAGCCGTGTCCGTGAAGATCCTGAGTTCTCCTAGTCGGAGGCCCTCATACGAGTCATCTTCGTGCGGTTGTATTTTGTACTTTTTGTCGAAGACAAATCGTTTTGCTATCCTGTTGCACGACGACGCCTCCAACATGGACAGATCCTCGAAGACCACCTGTAAGATTCTAGTGTGCGGGGTAGTGCAGTGCCTACATAGTTGTAGAGATTTGAGGCGTACTGCTTCAGAAGCTGTCTCCAGTTTGATATAAATGTGGAGGTGGGGCAGCCCCAGCATGGCCTCCAGCGCTGCCTTAGGAGCCGTCCTCATGCAGCCCGTGATGGCCATGCAGGCCAGGCGCTTGAATTTCTGCGGTTTGTTAGTGACTGTGGTATAATTGACCACCTGGACCACCATACCAGAGCACCATAGCAAGGCATGAGTCTGATCACAGTATTGTACAACCATAGTATCATAGTATGATCTTGGGGGAGAGACCCTATCTTTTATCTATCGTTTTACGGCATTGCCAGAAGACAATGCTTGCCCTGTCAATTTTCTTTTCGAGATATGTCCCCCAGTTCAGCATGCTTTCCAGGGTGACTCCCACCCAGGTACTTAATGTCGGTGGAGAGTTGGAGCTCCGTATCTAGAGCAGCTTGGATAGACGGTAGTTGCCCAGCGCTCGTTTGTTACTAAACATTACCAATTCTGTCTTTGAGGGAGGGGTTCACAGTCAGATCGTAATCCCTGCATCATCTCTCCATTATGCGTAGAGCTGACTGCGCAAGGTCGGGCACGACGCTGGCCGTTTTGCCTCTGATTAGTATGGTAAGATCTTCTGCATACCAAATGGTGTAGAAGTGGTTTGCGTTCAATCTTGTTATCAGGATGTTGATTACCAGGTTCCACAGGAGTGGAGACCCCCATCTTGCGGGCAGCCTCTGACAACCACAGCTACCGATTATTCTCCTTGTGTTGACTGAGCATGTCTTACTGTGCGTTGACTGAGCATGTTCTTTATTCAGTCTGTAATAACGATGTTGGCCACGTGGCTGGACAGGGCCGCACCGATGCTGGAAAAGTTAGTTTTGTCGAAGGCACCCCCGATGTCAATAAAGGTGCCCAGGCAGATACCCTTGTCCATGATGGCCTCCTCTATTTTGGTGATCACAAGGTGCAGTACCGTCTCTGTTGATTTACCTGCAGTGTAGGCGTGCTGGTTTTCGTGCATAGGCATGTGCGATAGTAGGTAGTCTCCCAAATCCCTTTCACATACAACTTTATGGATCTGGAGGACTTGGCGGTAGTATAGTCTCTTCTATCTGGTTTAGGGAAAAAGATGACTTACACTTCTTTCTATCCTTTAGGAATGTGTCTATGGGCCAGCCACCACGCTCTGAAAATTACCAGAAGCTTCTTGCGAAGCTCTTCATAGCCCCATTGAAGAAGGGCCGGGAAGACGCGGTCTGGACCTGCTGCTTGCATTTCATACATGAAACTTTGTTACTTTATTTCACCCTAATAATATACTCTCAACAACAAATTGCAAAAAGGTTTTAACTCAGCTTAACACTTAATGCTAAATGCCTAATATGACATACAGCAATTAAGCAAAAGGGTTTTAACTAGTATTTTATTTAATTTTAATCAAATAAGACTTGTTTCCAGGAATTTCTTATAGTAACTATAAAATTAATAATATATTATCTTCAGACACAAATTTTCAATCTCGTAGGATGTCAGAATGATAAGCAAAGTGAATTTGAAAATCGAGCACTATTCAAAATCTTTGAACGCGTGTATCTCGGAATGTCAAAAAACCTAGTTGACACCTTATTGCATAACAGGGTCCGTATAATGTATTAAGTAGGGTTTGCAATTCGAATATTCGAATATTCATTTTATTCGAATATCCGCCCCAATTTCAAATTCGAATAATTCATTTCATTTATCCGAATATTCGAATAGTATATAAAGTAATAGAGGTACTAATGTTTTTTAAAATTATTTAATAGTAACATCCCTGCCGTGACTCTCGCACGTTGTCTCATTATTGTACATTGCCGCTGATGATAAAACTGACGGATTATGGCTCATTTTGCGAAAGATAAGGCATCTATTTGCTAATATCTTCGCAGATTGGCTGCTGTATGCAAGATACCTCATAATATTATTCTTCTTTGCGACTTTGCTACGCCAGAGGTTTGCATCAAGCAGAGGAATGTACTCAAAGTCCTTTGTGCCCTAGGCGTGAACAACGCCAACGGTCCTCCCTGATGGGGCAGGTGCCTAAGAGAAACTGTGCACCCGAGTTGTATTTAGTACTGACACGCTTGCATCGCCTCTTTCTGTCATCTGGAGTGGTTTCTGTCTGAGTAATGGAAGCTTGCTAATGCCTCCATAATTTCTAAAGTTATGAAACGAGTAGGTACTGAACAAGAAGCTCCTAGCATACCTGGAGATAAACAGTCTTCTTCGTGACCAGCAGTATGGTTTTCGCAAAGGTCGTTTACTGGAAATTTCCACCTATGGAGCGCTGCCACCAAGAGACATAGCAAAGCCATATCTACTGCAAAAAAGCTTGGCTTCCTTTTTAAGGTTCGGTGGTACATCACACCGGAACAGTTGCTCCATTGGTACCAAGCGGTAGTTCGATCTATATGGAATACTGCGGTCACCCTTGGGTAGTTCTGCCAAGTATCAGCTAAATGCATTAGACTCGGTGGACTGTACAGCCAAGATTGAGACGATATCTTGTTTATTGGCGACGATCAGCACGTAAAATTCAAGCTTCAAAGCTTAGAGCATCGACGCATAGTTGCTAGCCTTTCGGTGTTTTACAAGGTGTATGTTCCCAGATCCTCTATAGTTTTACCTCCCATTTGGTTACCGGAGTACTACACCGCGCCATCTAGCAGAAATATCTATGATTATGATTCGAGTGGAGAGGAAAAGGGCACTAAATACCCAAAGACCACTATGACCCAAGGTGGATCTATTGTAGTCAGCCCTCGTAGGCTATAATATAGCCTCTTTTTGGCGGGATTTAGAGTTCGGGCTTCAGCTTGTGCGCTTCCAGCACTCGATTCTTTTTGTTGACGAGAGCATGACATTCACAGAGGATGTGAATGGGAGTTTCCTCTGCATCTGCACAGAATCTACAGTAAGGGTTTTTTGATAAACCCATTCTGTTCATGTGCTTGTTGAGTTCACAATGCCCAGTAAGAGCCCTAATGCGTATAGTATACCGAGCTTTCGTATACGAGCGAGTTGAGCATTCGTATACGCCGTATACGGAATGCTCAACCGGTCGAGTCGAGTTTTAGTATCTCGGTTCTTGGGAGAAATATCTAACACACTTCTTTAAATTCGCCTAAATCTGCACAAAACGCATTAATAAATATTAAAACTAATTAAATTACTTGATTTTACGTGAAAATAATTATACTAAAATAAAACAAAATCCCAGTGTAGTTACTCTTGTTTGTCTTGAATTAATATTGTTTTTTTTCAGTAAATGTTTAAAAAAATATTCGAATATCCGGATATTCGAATATTTAGCACTAGAAATATTCATTTTATTCGAATAGTGAAATCGAACGAATATTGCAAACCCTAGTATTAAGCCGGGAAATGTACCCGCCATTTTGCGCCTGCACTGTCTGATCTCAACGAAAACACGGGGATTGTTCCCGATTTTATACATGTGACTATAAGGCACCTCGTGATGTTTGAAGGGCCTCATAATTTGAAATTTTTCGTAGAATATGTTAAGCTTCGTTCACAGTATTTCTATTGATAAATTTAATTTGTTAAATAAGTTCTAACGTAAGTTTTAGTCTGTAATTAGTATATCTCTTGTGTTTGAATCTCAGAATTTTTTATTTAAATATATACTGACTATTATAACCAATTTTAAATTGACATTTGTTTGTTATCTATTCATAATAATCTCAGCCAATTAGAATTGAAAACGCATTAGTAGGGCATCTGGATCATAAATAAGTATCGCCAAAATTCTTTGGGTTCAAAGGAATTCAAATTAAATATTAAAATATAGGTACATAACGATTAGCGGCTTCCTTTGTTCGGTAGTAAACAAGCAATTAATAACTACTGATGACAATATTTGATAATATGAATCATAGGTGACTTTACACAGAAATGTGTGTTATTAGTTCAGTTGCTATTTCCTTGAATGGCATAAGTATAAACATAACTAAGGTCAACGATACAAAATTTAATAAACAATATAGGTACACTGAATTACTCGTAATCGTTATCTCATTAATATAACTTGAAAAGTAACCCAAGAAGCTGTTGGTAGCCATCCCCTTCATCTACTTCCAACAATTATTATTGCCCATTTATCACCAGTATACCTATACGTTACGCGCGCAAACGCAGTAAACACATTTTTGGTGTTCGATTTTTGGTATTTGCTATATTTTAATTTCGAGAAGAAAATACCAGCACCAAAGTAAGTTTTACAATTATTATTTTAAGAAAGATTGTTGTCATAAGGGTACCAAAACTTTTTTTTTTTAGATGGAAAACAGAAAACCGAAAAAGCGATTCTCTGTTATTAAGTTTCGAGCTTTTCCGTCGAAAGGTGTTGATGGTTACATATGTGTGCCGGCCAATTGGATAAAATTAAGAAAACTAAAAGATGACTATGTAATAGTTGTGTACCCAGATGACGAAAATCCTAATGTAACAAGACATCGGGTTAAGTTACAAAAAAAAACAAAAAGCTACTGGAGATTGTATGCTGCTGAAATAAAATATGAATCAGGTAAGTTCAATTCAATTGAGTCAGTAGACGTATTTTGAGTTTTGAAATATAAAAAATTAATAGAATAATATTTTTTTCAGATTATTTCGACGTTGCACAGAAATTCATATATACAATGGAAAATTATAAAGGAAATAAGAAAATTCAAGCATAAATGGTAAGAACACAAGCTCACAACTTTTTTCAAATAACAGTAGTCCAATATTAATCATAGTTATATTGTACTTACCGGAAAATGCTATGCGCGTCATTGTTGTTTTGATAACAATATTGTACAGAGAAAATGTTTTAAATGATATACATTTTGTAGATACCTACTTTAGATAATTTCTGTTGGTGTACGTGACATAAAAGTAAACCCATTAAACAAACAGTGACATAAAATTATAATTATAGGCAATATATTTTTAAATAAGGACATAAAATTTTAATTATAAGCAATGTGGTTTTGTGTTTTTGTACATTTAATTTTTTTAAGCTTGCTCTAAGTTTTTAGAATAGAATAGAATAGAAATAGAATAGAAACATTTATTTGCAGGACATCACAACACAGAAAACAACAAATAAGACATAGAAATAACTGCTTGACAAAAATATACAACAAAACACGATAGGTACTTAAATCAACTAAAAGCATCCACCTGTGTTGCGACACCCATACAAAAAGGGCCCCACTCAGCGAAAGCCGCGGCCCGGCTGGGCTACGGCGCTGGTCTTCCGTGGGTCCTAAAATAGTCGCGTCACGGACAACAACGTGTTTCATTATGAAATTAATAATAAAATAAATAGATAAATGAAAAACCTCAAACAAACTCCCCGAGCCGTTATCTATCATCTCGATCGAACGACGACGCACGACGCCTGCATTCAATCATTTACCGCGCCGTCTCAGCGCCAGACGAACGCGTCACGTAAATAATTTTATATAAAATCTGTAAATATCTACCGGTCGGCCGCAATGTCTCACATTATTGTGAAGTGAAATGATCCACTGTAATAAAATACGATACCTTAGAAATTACTATGATATAAGGAGGAATAATATGAGGTAAGGTAAAGTTTATTACCGAATCAGTGCTTACAGTTATACCAAGTTAATTATGGGTTGTAAATACAAATCAAATTACGCGTGAAAACAATAGCGGGCACACGCGTTTTGTACCCGCTGCACTAGTTTGGCCGACCGCGCAAGTAGGCGTGGCCCATATACTACGTCCATATAATTAAATTTACTTAAGACGAGTGACTCACAAAGTTTAATACGTGTGCCAATACTTAATGAATCTCTAATATGATGTAGTACTTTTAGACGATAGAAACAATTTTTTGCTGTATTATTTATATGATTTTCGAATCTTAGCTCGTCGTCCAATAATAACCCCAAATTCCGGACCTCCTTCACCCGCTCGATCGCTTCCTCGTCTATTGAAACCTGAAGTCTCTTAGCCGCAATTTTACTAACTTGATTTTTTGTTCCCAATATCATATACTGTGACTTTGACCCGTTTAGCACCAGTGCGTTGTTCTTCGCCCACTCTGAAATTCGGTTTAAGTCCTCGTTCAACTTTGCCACAGCTGATTCGCAATCATTCGGTTTACACGAGATATAAACCTGGATGTCATCCGCATAAATATGATAGTCACAGCTTTGAATACTTTCCACAACGTCTGCGCTATATATAATAAATAACAGGGGCCCTAATATTGAGCCCTGTGGGACACCCCTCCCAACACGTTTCACAGCCGATCTCATCACGTTTCCCCCATCATCACTCAGTTCAACAAACTGACTACGATATTTAAAGTAGCTATCAAACCATTTAACGGCGGATGTACTAAAACCGTAGTAATGTAACTTGGCTAATAACAATGGGATATTTATGCAATCGAAAGCTCTAGAGAAATCCAATAATGCAAGCAACGTGCCTTCTCCAGCATCCAGCGCAGTAAGAATACTATCACCTGGAGCATGGCAGTCGTAGTGCTATGACGTTTTCGAAAGCCGGATTGTTTGGCCGGGAGTATATTATTATCTTCTATGAAGTCCTTCATTTGGTCTGCTACTACCTTTTCCAGTACTTGTGAAACGGGGGGTAGGATGCTAACCGGTCGTAGATCTTTTAATGTTGAGGGATTTGAGTTCTTCGGAATTGGCCTGACCGATGCTGTTTGCCATTCAGTGGGAAATGTACCCGTTTCGATAGACTTATTCACTATTGATGTGATGACGGGCAAGGTTGTTGGTATAGTATATAGTAACATTTCTAACGAGATGCCGTCGCTTCCAATGGCTTTTGACTTGAGTGATTTTATTATCTTTATTAAATCTCTTTCTTCCACCTTTTTTAACACGAAATTGTTACTCACTTTACTATGGAATTCGAAATACGTTAACATCGAAATTGGAACTGCGTTATTTCCAGGCACATCCATAAAATGATTATTTATTATGTTCGGGTCATTAAATATATGTGTAGGCACTTCCGGTTTATCTTTAATTCTTACATTAAACTTATGTGTTTCCACATAGATTTTGGGTAATTTTTATTGAGATTCACATACTGGTCAAAATAAGCTCGCTTTTTTTCCTCTCTATTGCACCTTCGACAACGTGTTTTAAATCCTTATAGAATTCCTTGTTGACCTGGTTACCGCTGTTTCGTGCTATAGAGTACGCTTCATCCCTACGTTTCATTAGCTCCCTAATATTGTAAGTAATCCACGGATATTTTTGGTACCGAACATTAATAACTTTTAGAGGAGCATGTATATCAAAAAGATAAATCATAATAGTGTTGAAGTAAAATACCATTTCATTGACGTCAGCGAGGGTCAAGATATATCCCCAGTCCATAGAGGTGAGATACTTTCTAAAGTTCTCTTCGTCAATGTCCTTTAGCACTCGACGCGTCATTCTAATAGGCGAGGGTTTAAATTTTGGTACATTTAGTTGACAAACTATAAAAGCGTGGTTCCCTATAGCTCCTTACTGTAATTAACCGTTATAGTGCTACCCTTTATGTCGCTACATACAAGATCAATTAGTGTCTCGCTATGGGATGTAAAGTGGGTTGGCTTGCTTACCATCTGAGTAAGCCGAAAACAGTGCAAGAAATCCAAAAGTGATTTGGAGCTATGGTCTATATCAAACATATTTACATTGAAATCACCTAATATAATGGTATAGTCTGCCCAAGCGAAAGCTTCCAAGGATGATGATAATGCGTCTATAAACGTGTGGATATTTAGCCATGGAGGTCTGTAGGCTGTACCCACTAAGAGTTTACGTCCATCAATCGTCATTTTCAGCCACATTTGTTCCACCTGCGCGGTTGGTGGATGTGCCAGTACTCGAACAGCGACCCCTCGACGGATATAAAAGCCTATGCCCCCACCGCGGCTACGGACCTCCGTCGGGCCACGTCGGGCGCGGGATGTGCCGCAGACGGTAACCGGGCACCGCGGGGGCGCGCCCCTCTTCACCCGGCCTTAACCATGTCTCGTTAATGGCCATTATATCCACACTATGACGCTGCATGGCCGCTAAGAATTCGTCATGCCGAGTACCCAGCGACCCCGCATTGAATAAAACCAACTTGTAGTTTACGTTTTTTATCCATTAAATATTACATATTTAATGTGTTCTGTAGAAGTGACCTTTCTACAGAAGTGAATTGAACTAAACAAAATTAATAATGCGTTTCAATGTATTTCAATTTTAAGTAGTACGTACTAGACATGTGCGCCGATTACGATTTGATCGGCGGCGGCGTGGAGGCTAAAATCGGTCGGCGGCGGCGGCGTAATCGGCGTGAAATCGGCGTAACCTTTTTTATTGATTTAACATAATGGAATATACATTTAAATTAAAAAGTGCATATGAAATTAACTGATTTATGTCAAATCAAACATAAAATAGGTAGTTATGTAGTGATCGGTTCTCCGCTGCCCGCGTCTCGCGGTTTCCCGGTTTATTATATGGCCCATCGTAAGCGACCACGTCTCAGATCCGTAAGTCATCAACTCATCACTGGCAACACACATTGGTCAAAGACTTAAGTCAATAAGATACTGCGGTATTTGGGACGAAAAGATATTGCGCAACTTCCCGAATGCTGCCCAGCCTAGTTGGATTTAACGATTGACCTCTTTCTCAAAGTTAGATCTACCTAACTGGACTGTTTGTCCCAGGTAGACGATGGTCTACAACTTCGAGAGCAGTCTCCAACTTTTATTGGAGTGGGTGCATTCGACATAACTTTTGTCTTCTCCATGTTCATCTTCAAACCCGCTTGTTGGGAGACTATACTACTACTACTACTTGTCTTTTGTATAGTGCCGCCGGGTTATCCTAGCTCTGGGGTCAGTTGCAGCTTGGCTGATAGGTGACCGTCGTGTACAGCCTGTCCATATAACTTCTCGATTCTTTTCAGTAGCTCAAGCTTAGCTGTCACAGTTTACGTAGTCGCCAGGTTCGTCAATTGGGTGTGCCCAACGGACAAATCTCTTCCGAACACTTTGGACCCTCATTTTTAGTAGCAATCTATTTTTAGATACAGTTTGCTCCTTAAAATTCAAGTCCTTATTGCGTACAAGGTGCAAATTTATTGCTTTTTAAGTTTTATCAAGCGAAAATGATCACGCCGATTTTACGCCGGTGGTGGCGTCACCGGCGGCGGCGGCGTGGCTCAAAAGCGGCGGCGGCGGCGGCGGCGTGGCGCGGCGGCGCACACGTCTAGTACGTACTAATAATATATTTAAACAAATATGTACTGTATCGCGGGTAGGGATAGATATGAGGCCTTATATGAGGTGGTGATAATAATAATAGTATAATAATTAATAATATGTTTGATATGTTGGCGAACGAGAGCAGTGAGTCGCAAAACAGGGGAATGCTTACACAGCAGTATAAAATTAAGAACAACGATATTAAAATTTTAGACATATAGTAGGTACACAAAATTAACAATGTAAAACGAAAATATTAAAACTAAAACAAACAGGCAAAACCCTAGTTGCTGGTGCTGGTATCCAAAGCGCGAACTGTGTCTGGGCCAAAAACCGCTTCGAGATCGGTTTCAGACCTTATGTGGTGTAGGGGAGCCCCGAAACTTCGGCGAACGTAAATTCTCCCGTCCCTCGTCCACGCGTACTTCCAGTCTGCATGCTTGCGGGCCTTCCGAGTTCGGTTGAACAGGGCACGATTGTAGCGGGTGAGCCTCTCGTTTACGTAGAACGGCTGCGGCTCGCCAGGCACTCCTTCTCCCTCCGTCGTGACGGTCCGGCGCACACGTGCAGCCTCGTGAGGCGCACGGCGATGGGGCGCGGCCGCTTTGTACCATCTTTATTGTCACGTATGGCGCCGACCCGCGTACATGAAACCAGATCATGCTCCTCAAGCACCACTCCGAGCTTCGAGAAGCACGTTATAACAATATGCGTTGTGTTTTCGGCGCTACTCTCAGCTATACCCGTGAGGTCCAGGTCATTAAGTAGCAACTCCTGATCCCTATCATTCAGATCGGATTTTAGCTGCATACTTCTGCACGGCCCCGATGCCTTCCACGCTTTCGACTGTAGTTGCCTTATTTTCCAGTGTCTCGATCCGATTTTGCAGTTTATTAATCTCCTCCTCATTCGCCTCCAGCCTACCCCGCATGACCAACATTTCTCTTTTAAAGGCCCGTAGGTCCTCACTCACTGCGCCCTATTTTTTCCCAAAGTCCTCTTTCAACTCCTCACAAATTTGACGCATCTGAGTGAAAATTTCAGTCTTCAGAGACTCCCGAGAATAATTCTTCCACGCTTTCAGTCGTACTTTTGTAGGTGACAGTTCCCATATTTCCGGTCACCAAATCTGTATCATCACGGGGTTCGTCCACACATTTGAGCGGCGTATTTAAGTTATTTCCTTTAGGTAACTTAGCTACACACTCCGTGCATGCCCAACTTTTGTTTACCTGAAAGTCCTTCGATACGCCTACGCACGCTCTGTGGGAACATTTTTTACATTTCGGACACGTAATGCCCTCTGCCG
>CAOKYR010000487.1:2500-15624 GCA_948473455.1 Teleiodes luculella | reverse complement strand
AGGGAAATTAGACGCAAACCTCAAAATCCAGCAATCTCCAAATAAAACAGTGACCATAGACCCGACGAGTCCTAAAAACTCCCTTGACAGTCCCAATATAGTTGCGGAGAACCGAGAAACCAATACGACTGAAACCGGGAAACACTTACATCCAAAGCACACCAGCAAACTTATGGAAGCGAGAAAACATGTCACGAAGGCCAAGTTGCACCTTAACAACTCTCGCAACCTAAAATCAGAAATAAAAATTGAAGTTACTCAAGCTATTGACAAACTCTATCAGATTATTAAAGAGCTAGAGGCGAATGGAGGGAAAACAGGACCAAAGGATAAGGCAGTGCAAAGGGAGAGGGACCAAGAACAGGAATCGGTAAGAATGACTGAAACAAAGGAGGGCATGGAGTTGAAGAAAATTATAGAGCAACACACAAAACTACTGGAGGCCAATAATGACAGAATCTTAGAACTAAATGCGACGTTGCAAAGACATACTG
This sequence comes from Teleiodes luculella, assembly GCA_948473455.1. Lineage (NCBI taxonomy): Eukaryota > Metazoa > Arthropoda > Insecta > Lepidoptera > Gelechiidae > Teleiodes > Teleiodes luculella. Next base: position 15,130 of record CAOKYR010000487.1, on the reverse strand, counting down.
AAGAATATAAAACGTATGCGAGTGTTACAGCGGTGCAGAAGAAGCAGTCCCCTGTAAAAACTACACTGCATTCAGTTGTAGTAATATCCAAGGACGAAACGGAAACTGGTGATAGGGTTTTAGACCGAATAAGAGAAGTAGTTGATGCAAAAGAAGGATGGGTCAAGGTGGACAGAGTTCGAAAAGCCAAAGATAGAAAGGTAATTGTTGGTTGTAGAACTACGGAAGAAAGAGACAAAATAAAAGAACGGCTTAAGAAGGCAGAGGAACACCTAAACGTGGAGGATATTAAGAATAAAAACCCACTGGTTATTCTCAAAGATGTGCTCCAAATACATAAAGACGAGGACATCCTGCGCGCTCTGAGAAACCAGAACAAGAGTCTGTTCAGAGACCTGAGTGAGGATGACACCAAATCTGAGGTAGTCTATAAAAAACGTACCAGGAACCCACATGCAAATCACGTCATATTGCGTGTGCCGCCCGTACTATGGCGAAGACTTGTAGATTTGGAATCCATCCACATAGATCTGCAGCGAGTCCGAGTAGCAGACCATTCGCCGCTGGTCCAGTGCTCCATGTGCCTGGGGTATGGCCATGGCAGGCGCTTCTGCACTATGACAGCGGAAAAGTGTAGCCATTGTGGGGGTGACCATGTCAAAGCTAACTGTCCAGACTGGTTGGTCGGTACTGCTCCAGCGTGTTGCAACTGTGTCAAGGCTAAAATGGATCGCACAGACCATAACGCTTTCAGCGCGGAGTGCCCGATTAGGAAGAAATGGGACATATTAGCAAGAACCACAGTGGCGTACTGCTAAAGGCGTCCCAGGCTACAAAACCACCCCTGCAAATCCAGCCACCCCAAATATGACCCAGCCCACCGGGAACAATGCCTCAATCAGAAAGTCGTATACAGTGGCACAGACAAACCTGCAAAGGAAAAAACTAGCCACAGAAGAACTAATGATTGAAGCAGGCCAGAAGAAAATTGCTTTTGCGTTGCTCCAGGAACCGTACGTAGGTGGGAAAAGAAGCATGAAGTCCTATAAAGGGGCGCGAATCTTCCAAAACACTAACGTAAGGGAGGAGGAAAGGGTCAAGGCGGCCATCGCTGTCTTTGACCACGATATGGACGTCGTCCAATACCCGAAATTGACCACCAACAACATCGTGGTGGTCAAAATAAAAACGAGTGCTTGGGAGATAATAGCAGTTTCTTTCTACTTCGAACCCGACCAGCCTATAGAACCGTACCTGGAGCAACTCAAAAGCATTGAGAAAGAATTTGGACCCGGAAATCTTCTGATCGGCGGTGACACTAATGCCAAAAACATCTGGTGGGGCAGCAAGATTATTGATCACAGGGGTGAAGCGACTGCTGCGGCCCTAGAAGAAATAGGTTTTCACGTGCTAAATGTTGGGGATACTCCTACATTTTGCACTATCAGGGGAGGCAAGACCTATGCTAGCCACGTCGATGTGACAGCGTGTACCATGGGGTTGTTGCATCTGGTGGATAACTGGAGAGTGGTTGACGACATCACAAGCTCGGATCACAATGGGATCCTCTTCGAGATCAGGCTAGTGAAATCAAAAGGCCCCAGTGTAGAGCGGACGACACGCCGATACAATACAAAAAAGGCAAACTGGGAACAGTTTCGTGAGAAATTAAACCAGTTAATGGAAGAAAGGGGCTTCGCTAGTACCGCAGCGGAGAGGATCCAGACCAGGGAGGAATTGGAAAAATTCGTTAAGGGGTATTCAGACGTAATCCAAAAAGTATGCGATGATACGTTACCTAAGAAGAAATCCAAGGAAACCCTGGTCTCGCCGTGGTGGTCCGAGGAACTCTCCCAGCTGAAGAGGGATGTCGTCACCAAGAAGCGCCGTATCAGATGTGCAGCACCGGTCCGTAGAGCAGCCGTTGTCGAAGAGTACCTGGAAGCAAAGAAAACATATGAACATGCAGCACAAACAGCACAGATATCTAGCTGGAAAAACTTCTGCGAGAGACAGGATAGGGAAGGGGTCTGGGAGGGGATCTACCGGGTGATAGGTAAAACATTAAAACGGTCGGAAGACTTGCCTCTCATAAAAGATGGACGGGAGGTTGACTTACAAGACTCCGCCAGGATCTTGGCGGAGGCCTTTTACCCGGAAGATCTACCTATTGAGGACAACGTGGACCATGCACTCATCAGGGAAAGAGCGGAACATGTGAATGACAGGGAGCATGCTGAGATGCATGATCCTCCATTCACCACGGTCGAGCTCATGGCAGCTTTGAGAAGTTTTAATCCCAAAAAGGCCCCGGGTGCAGACGGTTTCACGGCTGACATCTGTGCCCAGGTGATATCCAGCAATCCGCAACTGTTTCTCGCACTGGCCAACAAATGCCTGGCACTTAACCACTTTCCCACCATCTGGAAGGAGGCCACGGTGGTAATCCTAAGAAAACCCGGAAAGGAAGACTACAGGAGTATAAAGTCTTACAGACCGATTGGCCTCCTTCCAGTGCTCGGGAAGATATTGGAAAAGCTGCTAGTGGGAAGGCTTAAATGGCACCTGCTCCCGAGGATTAGTAACCGCCAGTACGGCTTTATGCCACAAAAAAGCACCGAAGACTCCCTCTATGACCTGGTAAACCGAATACGCTATAAGCTAGAAGCTAAAAAACTTATAGTCATGGTATCCTTGGACATAGAGGGAGCCTTCGATAACGCTTGGTGGCCGGCAATTAAAGTCAGACTGGCGGAAGAAGGATGTCCGGTAAATATTCGGAGAATGCTAGACAGCTACCTACAGGACAGGCAGGTCAGTGTGAGATACGGGGGCGAAGAGTTCACCAAGGGTACTACCAAGGGATGCGTGCAGGGGTCTATTGGTGGACCTCTGTTATGGAATCTCCTCCTGGACCCGCTCTTAAAAGGACTTGAAGAGCAGAGCGTCTATTGCCAAGCCTTCGCAGATGACGTCGTCCTACTGTTCGACGGGAATACGGCTGCAGAGGTGCAGAGACAGGCCAATGCCACCCTCGCCTATGTTCGGGAGTGGGGTGTCAGTAACAAACTGAATTTCGGTCCGCAAAAGACTAAAGCTATGTTACTTACGAACAAACTGAAGTATGACACTCCGCTCCTGACTATGGGTGGGGTTGACATTGGCATGTCTAAGGAAATAAAACTGTTGGGGCTCGTTATAGACCAGGGGCTTACGTTCAACGCCCATGTAGCATACGTCTGCAAAAAGGCGTTGAACGTCTACAAGCAGCTCGCCAGGGCCGCGAGGATCAGCTGGGGTCTCCACCCGGAAGTCATTCGGGTAATCTATACAGCCACGGTGGAGCCACTTATTATGTATGCGGCGGGCGCCTGGTCGTCGGCGACAAAGAAGATCTGTGTCCAAAAACACTTGTACGCGGTCCAGAGAAGTTTTGCCCAGAAACTCACTAGGGCATACCGAACAGTTTCCCTAAGCTCCGCACTGCTGCTTTCCGGATTACTGCCACTTGACTTGCGTATCCAGGAAGCGGCAGCTCTATATGAGACAAAAAAGGGGAAACAATGGTCGGCCCTGGGAGACAGGGATATAGAACAAATGACTGTGTATGCCGAAGCCCCTCACCCTGCGGAACAAGTGAAACTCGAGTTCACAAGCCTGGTAGACAGAGAAGAAGTGGAGAACCATAACACACAGGCAGTACGAATCTTCACAGACGGGAGTAAAATTGACGGGCTGGTTGGGGCAGCACTGTCCTTATGGAACAGTGGGACTGAAACCAAGGCCGTCAAACTAAAACTCTCGTCCTACTGCACTGTCTATCAGGCTGAACTTTTAGCTATATGTGAAGCCTCGAGGGTTGTTCTTCGTCGTTCCGAGGGGAGCTTTGGCATATACAGTGATTCTAGATCGGCCCTGGAGACGATAACGAATCTGGACTCTCGCCACCCCCTGGCTTTGGAAACGCGTCGAAACATCGCGGCGGCTTTGGCCCAGAACAGAGAAGTATCCCTGTTCTGGATCAAGGCCCACGCGGGATTCGACGGAAACGAGCGAGCCGATCAGTTGGCTAAAGAGGCGGCCCATTTAAAAAAGAAGCCGAACTACGACCTCGTCCCGGTTTCGTTCGTCAAGAGACAGATCCGGATCCAGTCCCTTGACGAATGGAACCGCAGGTATAGAGACGGAGACACGGCTGCCATAACTAAGGTGTTCCTGCCGGATGTGCTCCAGGCATACAAAATCGTTCGAAGCTTAAAATTCACTGGAATTTTAACGCAGATACTGACGGGACATGGTGGGTTTTCCAAATACCTGCATAGATTCAGATGTAAGGAAAGCCCATCATGTATCTGCGACCCAGGTGTAGACGAGTCCTTGGAGCACATCCTGTTTGAGTGTCCAGTGAATGACGTGGATCGGTTCGATTTGGAGCAACTGATAGAAGATAAGATAACGGCCGACAACGCAAAAGACCTAATGCAAGACAAAAACAAAAGACCAAAGTTTATCGAATACTGTGAAAAAATAGCTCTTAGATGTATAAAAAGAAACAAAACAGATGAATAAATATGTTGTAAATTATATATTGAATTATATAATAAGACAGCATAGATTAAACTTTAAAGTATTATAAAAAACATAGTAAATTTGATTAAACTAAAGTAATAAATAATTTAGGATAAGAAAAATAAATACGACAAAAATAAAGAAAAATAAATAAATAAATGAAATAAAGAAATATAAAGTCCGTAAAATCCTCCAGAAGTGAAAACAACAAAATTCTACAACCATAATGTCTCACTAAAACCCTAGTAATGAACCAGTTTGCGAAAACCGTCTCCGATTAAGTCGGAGGAGAAACATAATATTAAAAAAAAAAAAAAAAAAAAAAAAAAAAAAAACCTAACCTAACCTAACCTAACCTAACCTAACCTAACCTAACCTAACCTAACCAGTTGCGATCGATCCGCGCCCGAGAAAGCAGCAAAATCCACGTGCTCCGCACTAAAAAAATCGAAAAAATTGGTTATAGTGATCATATAGAGGTGATTTTGGTGTCAAAATTTGTGGAAAGTGGAGTGCTATAAAGTGCCGTAAAGTGTTTTTCCTGGATTGCAGTTTTACATATTCAGGAGCTGAAAAACTGGATTTTTAAAGGTTATGTACCAAATTTAAAACACTTTTTCATTAATAACTCCGGCAACTGTGGACCAATCTTTCATCAGTTTTTTGCATCAGTTGGACACTCACGAGTACTACATTACGCTATTTTTTCCTGACCTGGAAACGTAGTGGTTTTCCCGGGAAACCCGGAAAAGTGAAAACCACGTGGCCACGTGTTTCTCGAAGGAGCGGAGATAGCAACGTCATTTTCTGCAAGCTGTGAGACAGTTATAATAGAAGCCGTTTGCAAGTTTTGGAATAATTTTTGAACATTTAAATAAAAAGTTATATTAATTTAAAATTGTAAATTAGACCTTAAGTTAAAAAGCTATAACTCGCAAACTAAATCGACGACCTATACGTTTTAATGTGTTCTTTGGTGCGCGCTAGGGCCTTCTAGAGAGGAAAAATATTTTCAGAATTTTCTGGAATTATTTCGCTTTCCTAGAGCCGTTTTTGTAAAAATATACAAATTTTACTCGATCAAACTGTTTTTTGGCAATATCTTAAATTAATTGTATGAAAATTTTTTGATTTAATATTTATTCTAAAGCGTCTCATTTTTATACATTTTTAGACACCTCATTTATATTTTTGCTACTTCTAGTTTCTGAGATATCGATTTTTCTATCATTTTCTTAAATAATTCAAAAAATATTCATAAAATACAAAATTTAATTACTGCAATAACTTTAAGTGACTATTTCGGCTTCTATTAACCCAAATCCCGGGCCTCTAGGCCTTTCCAGTCGGAATTTGTTTGAAATCCGCCATTTTGTCGGCCATCTTGGAAATATTAAAACCGGGTGTACTGGGGCTGTAATCAAGATAGAAAGCTGCGGTTTTCACTGTTGGTCATAGTTTTAAGTCTACTTTTAGAATATATAGGTATTTCTTGATTTTGGCGCCAAAAATTATTTTTGCGTAAAACCGATTCCGAATTGTAGCCAAAGACCCGCTGAGTCACCTGTCGAAAACCCCGATCTTCTACGACTTATAGAACCCGAGATATTCCGTTTTCCCGCCGAGTTTTGACAGCTCGGCGGCCATTTTGGAAAAGCTTAGACTTGGATTGTAGGCGAACCGAGGGTCGTGGAGGATTGCGGATTTTTGTATCGGTCTCGTTAGAGACTCCTCTACAATATCTGCATGGTGAAACTGAAATCGGAGGCCTGAAATTTTTTGGCGCCAAAGTTGACGGATTAAGTTAGAGTAAGCCACGCTGAGACAAAAGAGCCCAAGCACGGGTCTCTACGACTAAAACTGACGGAGTTACGAAGGTTTGAAAACTGATTTTGACAGCTAATCCGCCATTTTGAAAAATTTTAAACCTTCATATCTCGGCTCCTAGTAGGTGGAGCGAGCTGCGATTTTCGGCGTTGAGTTGGCCAGGGCTCTATCTTGACGATCATAGAGCTCCGAACTCTATATAGAGTCTCATATTTTTTCCTTGCTTTTTTATAAGATTACGCTAGAGCTAACTAGGCTGATTACTTTGCCGAAAGCCGCAACTTTGTATCTTTTAAATTGACGGAGATATCCTATTTTAAAGTTTTTGGCGGCCATTTTATCCGCCATCTTGGAAAATTTGAAACCAAGATATCTCAGGAACCGCTAGTCCTATCTGGATGCGGTTTTCGACATATATAAGGGCTTCGGTAGATCCTTCTCTTTCATATATTATTGGGACTCTACATAGAGCCCTTCCTGTTTTTCTTTGGTAGAGTCGCAAAAAACCTTAACCTAACTAATTTTTTTCGCGGTTTTGGACTTGGGGGACCAATTAGGACCTTCCTCATCAGAATTTAACCATCTTTAGCGACTCTACGTAGAGATAAACAGACTTATTTTATTCCTTTATTGTAAAAACGGTGCTGTTGGTTTGTGTTTGTATTTTACAGTCAAGATTTGTCATTTTGACCCTTAGTCCTATAAATCTACCGACCCTTTTCATTTGACTAGAAATTAAGACATACCTCTTTGATAGAGGCATTTTATTTAAAGTTGTGTTTTTGACTTGTTCTATATTCGAATTTACAATTTACTTTCTTTATTTCTTCCCATTATTTTACCGTGTTCTTCTGACTCTACAGGCTTTTTTGAGCCGAACTAAATTCTAATTCTTCTGTTCTTGACACTCGCGCCATTTACACGTGAGATCCTTTATAATAGACAAAATGATTGCTAGAACTCCCGGTAAAGTGGTTAACCAACCATCTACATCCGACACAATATCGACGACCCCACAGACTAGTGAAGCCACAACGAGTCAAAAATCCGCTTCACCAAAGCATAAAGATAAAGTTCGGAAAAGCATAGACAGCTTCGAGGCAAAAACGAATTCAAACACTGTTGTCAAAGCAAGAACACCTGAAGCTGAGGGCCGTGCCCTTATGCAGAAAGCAAAAGCTCAGTTGGATATGTCAGGCAATATCTCCAGGACAATAAAACAAACGGTCCTGCAATGTATACAAGAGATGTACCAATTAATCAAACAGTCGTCGGGAAATCAGGATTCACGCGCTAGGCCCGCGAAAATTCTAGCGGTCGATAAAGAACCCGTGCCGGATGTGGAGGGTCAGGAGATCTTAAGAGAGATTAAAGAAGTGAAGGATATATTATTAAATCAAGTAGGGAAAGACCTGAAACTTAGCATCAAGAAAGTACAGGAGGACATGCAAAGCCATTTAAAAGAATATTCCCAGAAAAACGGAGATAGTCTTAACAATTTGGAAACCAAAATAGAGAAAACCTTAAGCTACGCTCAAGCCGTTGCCAAACCTACTCTTTCCGTCGACCCACTGGTAGCATCAGACAATGGTGCTCTGGTAATCAAGCCAAAAGCCCCGATCCACTCACTGATCATATCATCGGAACAAGATGACAGCAGTGAGGAAATCATCGGAAAAATCAGAACAGCTATTGATGCGAGGGCAACCGGAATTAGGATAGACAGAGTTAGGAAGGCCAGGGAGCAAAAGGTAATAATAGGCTGTCACGATAAGAATGAACTGACGAAGGTGGCTTCCAGGATCCAGAACTATGAAAATGGTTTGAAAACGGAAGCCATACAAAACAAAGATCCATTAGTAATTGTAAGGGATCTGCTGTCTTACAATACTGATGAGGAAATAATTAAGGCAATCAGAACCCAAAACAGCCAGATCCTGGGGAGCATACCAGACGGGGAATTCAGAGTGACAGCCAAATACCGGAAAAAGGCTAGGAACCCTCACGAATGCCATGTTGTTCTCCAAGTCTCGCCACCATTGTGGCGGGCTCTAACGACGGCGGGGAGAATCCACGTTGATCTGCAAAGGGTTCAAGTGCTAGACCAGTCGCCCCTCATCCAGTGTACACGTTGTCTCGCGTATGGGCATGGACGGCAGCGCTGTCCAGATACTGAAAGTCTGTGCAGCCACTGTGGTGGACCGCATCTGGCGAATGAATGCCCGGAACGTGTGGCGGGAGAGCCCCCAACGTGTAAAAATTGTGTAAGAGCCAAGAAGGATCACACAGACCACAATGCGTTTAGCAATAACTGCCCCGTAAGAAGGAAATGGGATGCTCTAGCGCGTTCTGCGGTCTCTTACTGCTAAGGTGGTCCCAACGATTCCAGCCAATTCCTCCAGCCCATGTTACTGCCTAGCGCTTCAGGCAAACCTACAACGCAAAAAACTGGCTACACAAGAATTTATGATGGGTGCCAAAAAACTTAAAGCCAGCATTGCATTAGTACAGGAGCCATACGTGGGATCGCTGGGGGAGGTCAAGGAGTATACCGGTACTAGAATTATTCAATGCCGAAAAGATCGCCAAAAACCGGTCAAAGCAGCCATTATTATCTATGATAATGACCTAGATGTAATAACTAAGCCATCCTGGTCCACTGAAAATATAGCTGCAGTGGTCATAGAAATCGGAAAATGGCGATTAGGTATCATATCGGTATACTTTGAAGACACCCTCCCGATTGGCCCATACATAGAACGAACGAAAAATGTCATGAAAGAAATTGGCACAAACAATATCATCATAGGCGGTGATGTTAATGCCTGGAGCCCATGGTGGGGCAGCAGGGGCGAGGACCTTCGAGGAGAAGAATTAATGGGTGCACTGGATGAACTTAACCTGCACATCCTCAACGAAGGGTCGGTGCCGACATTTGATACGATACGAGGCGATAGAGTTTTACAGAGCAACGTCGATATCACGGTTTGCACCTCGGAGGTACTGGCCCGGGTCCAAAATTGGGAAGTGGACAAGAGTGTAACCAGCTCCGATCATAATACGATCAAAATGATGATAGGCATAGAAAAACCAAAAGCGTCCCGGATTGAATCGAGCACCAGGCTTTTTAACACCAAAAAAGCAAAATGGACAGAATTTCGAAAAGAAGTAGAAGACAAACTTAAAGAATACTCGATCAGTCTGGAGACTCTGCGGCTCATAAATAACACGGCGGAGCTGGAGACTTTTGTGCAAAAGTACACAAACGCTATTACAATAGCTAGTGAAAAGTCCATACCCAAAAAGAAAAAACGTAACCCGGACCATTTTCCGTGGTGGACCAGCGAGCTTGAGAAATTAAAAAGAGAGGTGCTCACGAAAAAGCGCAGAGTGTCGAATGCGGCACCGAACAGGCGTCCTAGAGTAGTAAAGGAATACTTGGAAGCAAAGGGACAATACGAGGAGCAGGTACAAATCACTCAGACGCAGAGCTGGAAACAATTCTGCTCAAAACAGGATTCGGAATCCATTTGGGAGGGCGTCTATCGGGTGCTAGCAAACACAGCGAAACGATTCGGTGATTTACCCTTAACAAAAGATGGAATGGCACTATCACCGCAAGAATCGGTAGAGCACCTAGCAAAAACTTTCTTTCCGGACGACACGGTGCTGGGCGAAGGACAACACCATAAAGATACCAGAGAAAAGGCACACCACACTAGGGCTCGGACATATATTGATATATGTGACCCACCCTTTACCCTAGAGGAACTTCGCAGCGCGGTGAGAAATAGCAACCCAAAGAAGGCCCCTGGGTCTGACGGATTAACAGCGGATATATGCGCCTCGGCAATAATGGTGGACGAGGATCTCTTCCTGGCGATTGCAAACAAATGCCTAGAGCTTGAATACTTCCCAAAAGTGTGGAAGGAAGCAACGGTGATTGTCTTGCGGAAGCCAGGGAGAGACGACTACACAGATGTCAAGGCGCATAGACCCATTGGGCTTCTTCCAATCTTTGGCAAGCTACTGGAAAGAATGCTGATCAAAAGAATTAGGTGGCATGTCTTACCGAAGTCCAATCCACGGCAATATGGCTTCACGCCCCAGCGCTGTACGGAAGATGCCCTGCATGACATGACCAACCACATCATGGACAATGTGGAAAAGAAACAAATCAATCTTGTTGTGTCATTAGACATTGAGGGCGCTTTCGACAGCGCTTGGTGGCCAGCCATCAAATGCGGTCTCATAGACAAGGGTTGTCCAATTAATTTGCGCGGAATGGTGGATAGCTATTTTACAGACAGACAGGTCAGGGTTAGATACGCCGGCAAAGAGTACACAAAAAACACCACGAAAGGCTGTGTGCAGGGTTCGATAGGGGGTCCAACATTTTGGAACATCTTGTTGGATCCGCTGTTGAGCATGCTCGAAGGCCACAATGTGTACTCGCAGGCCTTTGCAGATGATATCGTCCTGGTCTTCTCCGGACTCACAGCCCTGGAAATTCAGCTGGAGGCTAATAAGGTACTCAAACTTGTGTACGAATGGGGAATCACAAATAAATTAAAATTCGCACCCCACAAGACGAATGCGATGGTAATCACAAGAAAACTTAAATATGATGACCCAGTCGTGCACATGGGAGATACACAAATAGAGCTGGTGGACCAGATCAAATTGTTAGGACTGATCATAGACAGTAAACTGACTTATAACAGTCACGTGTCTCATATATGTAAAAAGGCCACCAACATCTATAAACAGCTGGCTAGAGCGGCGAAAATCAGTTGGGGACTGAACTCGGAGGTGACCAGAACGATATACGTGGCGGTCATCGAACCTATCGTCTTGTACGCTGCGAGCGTTTGGGCGGGGGCAACAGATAAGTGGATGGTCAGAAAGCAGCTCAACGCCATACAGAGGGGATTCGCCCAGAAAGTAGCAAAAACCTACAAAACGGCCTCACTAAACTCAGCCCTTTTACTATCAGGGCTTCTCCCATTGGATCTTAGAATTAAAGAGGCAGCACGTATATTCAAGGCCAAGCGTGGTAACCCTCTGCCGGATATACTAGGCGATCGAGAACTCGAGCACAGAGTCAGCTTCCTTGAAGCGGAACATCCGGCAAAAATGGTAGTTGTCGAATTTGATTGCCTAGAGGAATTGACCCGAGAGACGGTGCAAACCCACAGCCTAGATGGTGTGCAGATATTTACCGATGGGAGTAGGATAGAGGGAAAAACGGGGGCAGCTCTAACATGGCGACACGAAGACAGAGAAATAAAAGCCAAGAAATTTGGGTTACATTCCTTCTGTACGGTCTTCCAGGCAGAGCTCTATGCGATTAAAGAAGCAACACGGCTGGCACAGAAGGGAAAAGATAAAAAGTATAACATCTTTTCCGATTCTAGATCTTCCCTTGAGCTCCTCAAAGACCCTGAAAACCTTAATCCCATAGCTGTCGACATCAGAAAAAACTTGACAACACTAAAAGAGCAAGGCAAAGAGATGCGCTTCTTTTGGATTCGTGCTCACGTCGGGACAGACGGAAACGAAAGGGCAGATGAGCTGGCCAAAGAGGCTGCGCTTAAATGGAAAGCAGCATTTAGTTATGCCAAGTGCCCTTTATCGTATGTTAAGCGGGCTATCAGACAAGCTACAGTCAGAGAATGGGATGAACGATATAGGTCGGAAAATACCGCTGCTACCACAAAAATATTTTTCCCCAATGCTGAAGAAGCATACAAAATAGTTACGAAAATTAAAATAAATCCGAAACTCACCCAAATCCTGACAGGTCACGGAGGCTTCTCGGAGTACCTGTTCAGGTTTAAACGTAAGGATGATCCACGGTGCGTGTGTGATCCCGATGTCAATGAGACGACAGTTCACGTGGTCGCAGAATGCCCCCAGACTGAGAAGAGAAGAATGGAATTAGAGAATGAACTCAATTGCTCTATTAACCAGAATTCATTAAGCTTTCTAATTGCCAACAAAGAATATAGAACAAAGTTTATTAATTACTGTATAGAAATTGCAAATTTAGTTAATAATAGAAATAAAACAGATTTATAGAATATTACAATAAAATTAGGATAAGAAGAGTACATACAATGTATTTATGATAAAATACATACCGTAGGTACAATATAGCTATAGATTTAAAATAGTACTAAGAATAGTCCAGTTGTAAGGCAAGAAAAAAAAAAAAAAAAAAAAAAAAAAGAA
>CAOKYR010000486.1:0-34902 GCA_948473455.1 Teleiodes luculella | reverse complement strand
GAACACCAAAGCTAGGTCTTGAGTACGGAAGAAATTTGAGCAATGACCTGGTGGCCTATTGCGATGCTGACTTCGCAGGGGACTTGGATACTCGTAGAAGCACAACGGGCTATGTCATCTTTTATGGTGGCGGTCCTATTGCCTGGACCTCGAGGAAACAACCCATAGTGGCGCTGTCTAGCACAGAGGCAGAATACATTGCTGCGGCTGAGTGCTGTAAGGAGTTAGTTTTCATACAGAGTCTATTGAAGGAACTACTCCCTAGTATGCCCAAATCTCGGCTCTTAGTAGATAACCAGTCTGCCATTGCTTTAATGAGAAACGGTGTTGTGAATAGGAGAAGTAAACACATAGATGTTCGATACCATTACCTTAAGGAAAAATTAGATGAACGCGTTTTTGAGGTTGAATTTTGTCCTACCGACAAACAGCTTGCAGACATTTTAACCAAGAGCATGACAAGTGTGAGATTTCATAAACTGCGTGGACACTTGTGTAGTGCAGTGTTTTAATATGTGTGCTTTGTGTAAGCTTTTAGTATTAGTAGTGATTTAGGTTAGTTAGTGTGTTAGACTTAAGGGGGTGAATTTTAACTTTTGTGAAAATCAAGGATTTTTATAGGGGAGGAGTCTCAAAAGCGCAGTGGAAGCGTGTAGCGTGCCTGAGTAGTCAAATACAAACAGATAGAACTAATAAATTTATTTTTCGACTCCTCTGTTATAAGTTTACTTGGTTTTTGATAGGTGGTTTGTAGTTGTAGTGGTGTTATCTAATAGTTTGTAGTTGTCTTTTGTTTGCTTAGAAGTTTTGTTTTATTGAAAGTTAGTTGACTGTTCCTTTTGTAAGTGTGTGTTGAAGTTTAAAGTTTATTTATCTGGATCTAAATTTAATTGGGGTCTTTAGCTGTTTTCAAAATTTTAACTGGTTCTTTCTTTTGGTTAGTTAACTGTAAATTTCTTTCTTGTTGGTTGTAATTGAAGGGTATGTGATTAAGGGGGTGTGTTGGGGATAATCACATACCTCCTTCGCTTAGTCTCTTTTGGAATACTCATTTAATTATTGATTGATACAAAGACATTATGTCATAATATTTTCTGTTTATATTATTTTAGTTCTAAATCAATATTCCTGCAGTAAACATCTAAATTATGTTTTAAATATAATACAATCATGAACAAAGTAATAAGTGTGTTTTTTAATACAATGTAGGAACTGAGTTGTGCGTGTTACAGGATTCCCCACAGGGCATTATTGTTTTTATCGTTTTCATTAGGGCAGTTTTGGTGTCTACTGCAGTAACCTACTTGGAACGCTATATCTGGTCGTGTTTTATTGGACAAGTACAGGAGTGAACCTACAGCTTCCCTGTACTCCACAGCTAATTGGTCATCCGAAAGTTCCGGATGTTCTGCAACTAGGATGGTAGGCGTTGCTCTGCACTTGGCATTTTGCAGATTCAATTTGTTGACTAGCTTTTGGATATAGCTCTCCTGATTGATACTAATGAGACCACTTTCACTACAGTGTACATCGATGCCAATGTAGTTGCAAACCTTGTCACATACCCTCATTTCAAACTCCCTACTAAGCTCATCAAGAAGCCCATCAAGCTCTTGCAGGCTGTCACCAGCCAGCAGACCGTCATCTACATAGATTGCTAAATAGACTTTATTTCCGCCTTCTAGATCTTTTGTAAACAAACAGTGGTCAGACTTAACCGGACTGAAACCCATTTTCTTTAAAAAATCTGTGAAACGAATATTCCACATAAGTGGGGCTTGTTTTAAACCGTACAGACTCTTCTTAAGTTTACACACTTTACCTTTGCTTTCCGAATACCCCTTAGGAATTTTCATATATATTTTCTCGTTTAAGTTTCCATGAAGGAACGCCGTTTTAATGTCAAACTGTCTAAGTTTTAAACGTTTTTGAGCAGCAATAGACAATAATACCCTCAAGGAGGTATGTGATTATCCCCAACACACCCCCTTAATCACATACCCTTCAATTACAACCAACAAGAAAGAAATTTAGAGTTAACTAACCAAAAGAAAGAACCAGTTAAAATTTTGAAAACAGCTAAAGACCCCAATTAAATTTAGATCCAGATAAATAAACTTTAAACTTCAACACACACTTACAAAAGGAACAGTCAACTAACTTTCAATAAAACAAAACTTCTAAGCAAACAAAAGACAACTACAAACTATTAGATAACACCACTACAACTACAAACCACCTATCAAAAACCAAGTAAACTTATAACAGAGGAGTCGAAAAATAAATTTATTAGTTCTATCTGTTTGTATTTGACTACCTGGCTAATTAAAAATAGTTTCTATAGTGTAAAACAGTTTCTTGAGTACGAAGAGAATTCTGTTTATGTACATTGTCATAATGTGTAAGTAAATGCATTTTTGCTGTCCTCTGGACAAACATGTATTACCTATGTAATTTTAATATTTGCACACTGGAAAAATTCAGTAGAGTACATTGAGACTTTGTATTATATTTAAGATCCACATTTCATGTATTCTTGCAAATAAATTTTTTCTATTCTATTCTATTCTATTCAAAGACATCAACCAATCAGAAGCGAATCACAATTCCAATATGGCTTCTGCTGTAGCCAATCATCATCGACCCAACCAGTATGGCCGCTCTGTTAAGCCGGGTCCACAGCTCCGTGTTTTCATGTTTCTAACACGCTAACATGTTAAGGCACCTATTTCACTGGCGACAGAAAACAAAGTCGAAAGGGACGCAGTTATGCGCAAGAGTAAGCGCGGTGTATTTGTATCTCATTCTAACGCAGAACTGCGTCCCTTTCGTCTTTTGTCTTCTGTCGCCAGTGAAATAGGTGCCTTAACATGTTAGAGTGTTCAAAACACGAAAACACGGAGCTGTGGACCCGGCTTTAGTAAACAAAAACTACCCAACCTTAAAATAATCCTTGTGTTGCCAATATTAAAAACATTGCAGTTGGCCAACGGATTGGTCCAACATGGACAAATTCTGCCAATTTCGCGTTCGTCGCGACAAACGTTATATTATGCTCTCAAAATATACCTACTTCACTACCTGCAAGTAAACAATTAGGTAGATTAATTTTACAAAAATACAGACTGCTACTGTTTTTTGATACTAGATTAATTTTACAAAAACATAGATTGCTACTGTTTTATAAATTTGGTTGATATTCGCCTTTGAAAAAGAACTGACCAAAACAAATTATTAGAAAGTAAATTACTACTACCTACTGCTTACTAATTACTACTATTAATCATTTGTTTTACTTACATAGATGTTCCAAACTTTACTAATATTTTGTGAGAGAGTGTTTATCAATAACTTTTTAGATTTTTGTTTGTCTGGTCAATACAAATTGATATGACAGATATTATTTTTTGATGGGTACGTACGTTAATGTTGCCAGGATGATTCACAAAAAATAAATAATAATTTCAGCTAATAAACCATAGATCAAAGATCAACTGAAGCGCGCCTTTCTCCCACCTCTCTAGCTAGATCAACCAAAAAATAAAAATATTAAAAAAAACTAGCATATAGGCATAAAAACGTTAAATATATAGAAATACAAAAAGTCTGTTGTTTGGTTTCAGATAAAGTAACGCTGCCAAAATAAATAATAACCTGCTCTATTATTATTTTCATTGTAAAACTTAAATCTTTACTTAAATATAAAAGCCTTGACCAGAAAAAAAAGGCCGCCCCCATGGGCGGGCGACCATTTCTCAACCATTTCTATTATTAAATTAGTTTAATGGAATTTTCACCACAGAGCTTTTTTTTATTTTTTTAGTCGGCCTTTATAAATTCCTATTAGAATTGTTTAACTAGAAATAAATCGGTATTACCATGAATTTGATAAAAAACAAAGCTGTAAAACTAATTAACTGACTGAGTACAGTTATTATGTCAAGAAAACCTTTCTATCCACAATTTTACGTACATTGTTGTCACCCTATCTTAAAGATTTCATACAAATTTTAATTTCGAATTATATCGTAAATACTGCACCGATTGGTTTCAGATAAATCTAGAACCTCAGTGACGGAAGTTCTCTTTGCTATGAATAGCTTTACAACCTAATTAAGGCAAAATTCAGCTAATGTGACGGTATCAAACATGGGCCACACGGAATGACGGTTCGAAATCTTGTTTCTGCTTTTTCTAATTATATGTTGTTACGAGAGTGGATTTCAAATGTTGGGTCCCGTCACGTATCATACGTGACGGTGCTAGTATAGTTAATCTGTCTCCAAATGGTATATTTGTCGAAATATTGACAAATGAAAACTGATCCACAGGATTCTGTGTGGATCATGTTTAAAAAAGAATTTCATGAAATCCTTTGTGTTTTGTATGTTGTTCAAGTGCTAGATATTATTTATTGCTGCGTCACTGTGCAACATTACAGTCAAATTTAACTTTATTAGCCTAGTTTTTTATTTTTCCAGCATCCAAAATTTCAAGCGTCATTTCGTGTGTACCAGCTTCAAATGCCAATCATTCTTACAAAGTAGCGTCACTTAATATGGTTTAGATATGAAAATAAGAAATGTTTTTTGCGTCACTGAAGGACTAATTAGGCTAATTAATTAATTAACAAAGGGCCACACGGCGTGATTGTAATGGTTGTTTGGTTGTTTCGCTCTGAGCCACGGAACGGGTGAAACTACGCTCTGACAGCTGTCAGGGTAAAATTTCACCGAGCCACGGAACGGTTAGGAGTGCGTTCTGTGGCTTCGAGCGTAGTTGTTTGGGTAAAATTTAACCCGTTTGAGTTGCAACCGAGCCACTGAACGATCGAGTTGTTTTTATAACCTCAAATATTTGACGAGAGAAAATTCTTCTCCTGTCTCAATTGTTTTCTACTTCTATATACATTACAGACGTATTAGACGTCTGTGATATACAAATTTAACAAAATTATTCTAAAGTAACTACGAAACAAAATGGCGGGCTTTTTGAGTCTTTTGACTTTGACATAAATTGCAAGCTTTAAACGTCAAATAGCTGTCAGAGTAAAAATTAACCATCTCATTAGACGGTTGTTTGGTTGTTTCGCTCTGAGCCACGGAACGGGTGAAACTACGCTCTGACAGCTGTCAGGGTAAAATTTCACCGAGCCACGGAACGGTTAGAGCGCGCACCAGAGCGCGCTCGAGTGCGCTCGTGCGAAGCCACTAGAGTGCGTTCTGTGGCTTCGAGCGTAGTTGTTTGGGTAAAATTTAACCCGTTTGAGTTGCAACCGAGCCACTGAACGATCGAGTTGTTTTTATAACCTCAAATATTTGACGAGAGAAAATTCTTCTCCTGTCTCAATTGTTTTCTACTTTTATATACATTACAGACGTATTAGACGTCTGTGATATACAAATTTAACAAAATTATTCTAAAGTAACTACGAAACAAAATGGCGGGCTTTTTGAGTCTTTTGACTTTGACATAAATTGCAAGCTTTAAACGTCAAATAGCTGTCAGAGTAAAAATTAACCATCTCATTAGACGGTTGTTTGGTTGTTTCGCTCTGAGCCACGGAACGGGTGAAACTACGCTCTGACAGCTGTCAGGGTAAAATTTCACCGAGCCACGGAACGGTTAGAGCGCGCACCAGAGCGCGCTCGAGTGCACTCGTACGAAGCCACTGAACGCGCCCCTGAACGCGCCCTAGAGCGCGCACCAGAGCGCGCTCGAGTGCACTCGTACGAAGCCACTGAACGCGCCCCAAGAGGTTATGTTGTTATTTTTGTGAAATTTTGTGACCAAAAAATCTTATCGGAATATGTAATAATGCTTGCAAAAGATGGCAAACTTTTTACCTATTTTACATCCATACAAACTTCATTCAACACTCTAAGGAAAAAAAAGTCATTTAAATATGGTTTGCCATTTTTCTTATTTGTTGTTGGAGGATCATTTGGATTGCGGGAATGGACACAGATTAGGTTGGGTTCTTGTATTCTTTAGTAATTTTTTATCAGAGAACCATAATTTGTCTGGTCTGGTTAATTTATATAATATTATAAACGTGAAAGTTTGTGAGTGGATGTTTGTTACTCTTTCACGCAAAAACTACTGAATGGGGAACTTTACAATAATATAGTTTATACATCAGAATAACTCATAGGTCATAGGTCACCTTTTACCGCGGGAAAAATCCCTTGAAGTTGACTCTGACCAAATCTTTTCTTAAAATAATTTAACTCTAAATAGGTACCTATTTCAGGTTTAACTTCAGTTAGCTTTGAACTCTTGACATTGGTATGGCACAAGATATTACAGTGTTACCGAAAGAAATAGATGAATAAAATCTAATTTCCCCTGTATATTATTCTAGTTCATAATTTACTTTTCATTAATTTCTACCAGCCATCAATTACAAAACCAGGTTTTTTTTATTCTGCACATAATTCATCATCCTATTATTATATTCATCATCATCATCATCTCAGCCGAAAGATGTCCACATTGTCCACTATTATTATATTATATTGTCTTTTTCTATCTATCTAACTATCTATCCACTTCATTTTACACCTACTACATTTTAGCATTTTCTAGATAAAAATTAGAATAGAACCCTACTTTCCTTATCATTGTGATTTGCTGATAATAATAGGATATCTAGTACACAGCCTTTAAGGTATTTTTTGTGACGAAAAGTACCTACCTGTAATTAAATTATTTTGTGTTCTACCGAAAATGATTTTAAGCTCCTTAAGAAATTACTGTTGATTAATCATAGGTTTACATAATGTACGGGTTTACCCTAATTATTATTCATGACATTACATAGACTTTCCTGTAGTTATATTATAAGCACAGAAAACATACAAGAGTAAGTAAATTACCTGTACCTACTTGAATGTTCTACAAACCAGAAACTATTTATTATTATGATGTAATATTACTTAGGTATTTCACAACTGTTGCAATTGCAAAAGCTGATTCATTGTTATTTATTTTTATATTTTAGACTAGCGACCCGCCCTGGCTTGGCACAGGAAAATGGTTATTGTGGGTTATACCTAAGTATATTATGCACATATTATACATATAAACCTGCCTCTTGAATCACTCTATCTATTAAAAGAAACTGCATCAAATCCATTGCGTAGTTTTAAAGATTTTAGCATGCATAGGGATATAGAGACAGAGAAAGTGAATTTGTTTTATACTATGCGCTATGTAGTGATTATTAACCAAAAAAGGGAACCTAATTAGTCATTAGATTTTTTCAGCTGAATTTCAAATAATAGGTACTTTTTAATAAATTATTTACTTTCAGGTATCAGTTCTCACAAGTAAAAGGAATCAGTAGAGAAGAAGCTGAAAAAATGGGCCTCCATAAAGAAAAAGAAGTCACATTGGAGAAAACATTTGAAGAGATTCAGGTGTTGGACATTGACAACTGGGAAAATAAAAGGGGTCCGCGGCCATGGGAGATGCAGCCACCGCAGAAGAAATAGTTCAAAATTGTAAATAGCTTAGACATTTATTTATTTTCCCCCCTTAGACATAAATGTTGCTTGTAGTTAAACAATATTTGGTACCTAACTTCTCTAATTCTAAACTACTATAGACAGACATACCTATAATGAAAGGGACAGAAATATTGTTTCATTTTTTGGATAAGGTGGCTTGTAATATGATGAAGTTTAGTGTTCCTTAGTAAATTAATTACCTATTTACCAAAATAATAAAAATATTTAAATACTTAACGAGGTCTATTTTATTAATAAGGGTTAATTACCTAGGTATCTATTACCCTATTAGATAGAAATACTTAAATAATAATAGGTGAAAAATAAAATTATGGATGAAATAGCAGGTATAGGTATATTATATATTATGTATTATGCATCGTATTATGACATAGTGCCGGGTAAACTTAACACACGCTCAAAAACGAGATTTTCTTCCTTATACAAAGGAAAGTGGTCATATTATTATACATAATTCCAAAAAGCGGTTATTAAATTGGGTGGTGGTGGTTAAATTGTTTTTTTTTTACAAATCTACAGCAGCTCCGACTGCGCTAACAGTTTTTCTCATGGGAATGAAGTAGGTATTTTCCCGCGGTAAAAGATAGCCGCCTGTCCTTACTCCTTTCCCAATTCTATGCCTATCTATCTGTAGGTACCAAGTTTCGTCAAGATCGGTTCAGGTTTTGGCGTGAAAGCGTAACAAACAGACAGGTTACTTTCGCATTTATAATATTAGTGGATACTAAGAGCAAGGGTCCTTGTTCTTAGTAGGGATATGAATGAATACAAATACAAGGCATCTCTTTGTTTGTTTAGTTTTGCATGCAAATGGTGACGATAAAATAATAATAATAAATAACGTCGTCGGCCATGGCGATTGAGTGAAGCCACAAAGAAACAACAACTTGCAGATATGAAGCGCGGTTTACACGCTCTTAGTCTTTAGTCAAGTTCTTTAGCGAAGTCCTTTAGTAGAAACGTGTGGACGTCACTTGCTTTAGTAGACGTCACTTGCTTTAGTACTTGCTTTAGTACGGAATTTAGTAAACTCTTTAGGAGAGTGCACAAGTGCCGGCGGCGGCGTGCGTGTTTTTTGTTTTTTAAAAGATGGCTATTTAGTTGTATCTTCAAACCAAATGGCCGGAATATTATTTTTGAATCTTTATAATAAGAATGAAAGAAATGAAGAATATTTATATTTTAATTTTGGTCGAATAATAAATTTGTGCCTAAATATTTTGTTCAATATTGTTTGTGGAACGTTAAAAACAATTTATACAAAAATAAACAGGCTAGGCATTCGGCATACACAGCCATTGGCGTATGCGAGACGTCGTTGCGCCTTCGTTGTGGCGTCGAAATGATACTCAACTGGAAGATGTGTAAACGTTCACTCGCAGCGCACTAAATCACTAAAGAACTTGCCTTTCAAGTTGTACTAAAGTACTTAACTAAAGACTAAGAGCGTGTAAACCGGCCCTGATGACGCACATGTTTCTAGAATAATGTGCTATGCTATTTCTACTTATTTGTATGCGAAAGAAAGAGATACAATATGACTTTCGTCAACCTTCGGGATTATTCGTTGTTTTACGTCGTTCGTATTGATCGCGCCCACGAGCACGACAGTCTATAAAAGGAACCAGCGCTGAATTTTATGACGCATTTCAAAAGAAGAACTCGTGAAAAGTGAACTGACAAGTTATAATCCTTATTTCAAAACTAAAATATCTGATAATAAAATAAATAACGTTGGCCATCATTCGTTTTGTGTCCCATCAAACTAAATTCTAGTGTGATTTGATTGCAAAAAGGTAAGTCTTAAATAAAAATACTTAATTAACCAGTTAGTAAGTAGTTCTATGAAAGGTTTATGATCATCGATAAATTTTTTTGGTTGATTGAACATCATCTATCCGTCCGCCATTTTGCAATTATTTTGTGTGATGTGAACTTGTGTGTATTAGTGATTATTATTATGTTGCATTCATATTGTACGGCTCATATATCTTGCTTCCCGTTATTCTTCTGAGCCATAAATCAGGGGAGCGAGTTTAAAGCACAATAGGTACAATCTCGATATAATACAAATAAATAAATATACGTACCTAAAAAAAATATAGAGATATTTCAAATTAGTAAAAATGTGTGAAGAACATTGACCTGGTGACCCCGTAAATTACAGTAGATTTTGCGTCATCCAGGTGAAATCAGGTGAAAAAAAGGCGCCGGAATAATAATAATTTTTAACTAGGTAGTAGGTCTACAAAAAAGAAAGTAGCATAGGTACCTACTTACAAGGGAGGATGGAAGAATAATATAATAATAATAATCACGTGACGTGAATGCTTGAATTCTGTGGCTTGTTATGAACGGCTTGTTAAAACGCTAGTTTTATTATATCCTCTTTGTGAACGGCCGCTCGCTTCCTACTACGTCACTAACCCAGTTCTACAATCGTTGTAAATTGGTTAGGTTAGGGGCAAGGACGTTTAAATTTAGGGGTTTTTTAAACACAAAGGCATAGCTTTACAGACGGATACATGATCATTTTCCGGGATTATGAAGTCATTCCGTTACATTGTTCTAAAATAAATCTGCGGCGGCGTAGTGGTTACAAAGGCTGATGATTCTTATTCGGTGCGGGTTCGAATCTCCGTGTGCCAATAATGTGTTTCAAGGGTTTTATTAATAGGTACCTACCTATATGCGTTAATACTCTCACAGTATAGAAAAATCATGAATTAGTACACGTACCTACACATACACCTAGGTACCATTGAAAATGTTCTTAGTGCTTCGTGTGATGGCGGCGTGTGAATTTTATTCGGACAGAACTCGTAGTGTTAGTCCTTTATTTGCATATCTACCTCTATAGGTATAGTAAGAGGATTTTCCTAGTCTATTTGCATTTTTTAACAGATTTCTTTGTTTGTTTTAGGGAAAAATGCAGATCTTCGTGAAGACATTGACAGGCAAGACCATCACCTTAGAGGTAGAACCCTCTGATACGATTGAAAATGTGAAGGCAAAGATCCAGGACAAAGAGGGAATCCCGCCAGATCAACAGCGATTAATTTTCGCTGGTAAGCAACTAGAAGATGGTCGCACTCTTTCAGATTACAATATCCAGAAAGAATCTACCCTTCACCTGGTACTCCGCTTACGTGGTGGTATGCAGATTTTTGTAAAAACATTGACTGGAAAAACAATCACTTTGGAAGTCGAGCCTTCTGACACTATTGAGAATGTAAAGGCTAAAATCCAAGATAAGGAGGGTATCCCTCCAGACCAGCAAAGGCTTATCTTCGCGGGAAAACAGCTGGAAGATGGACGCACTCTGTCAGACTACAATATCCAAAAAGAATCTACATTGCACTTGGTACTGCGCTTACGTGGTGGTATGCAAATTTTCGTCAAAACTTTGACTGGCAAAACAATAACTTTGGAAGTTGAACCCTCTGATACTATAGAAAATGTTAAGGCTAAAATCCAGGACAAAGAGGGTATTCCCCCTGATCAGCAACGACTTATCTTCGCCGGGAAACAGTTAGAAGATGGGCGCACTTTGTCTGACTACAATATTCAAAAAGAATCTACACTTCACTTAGTACTGCGTCTGCGAGGTGGTATGCAAATTTTTGTTAAGACTTTAACAGGAAAAACCATCACTCTGGAAGTCGAACCTTCTGATACAATTGAAAATGTTAAAGCCAAAATCCAGGACAAAGAAGGTATTCCCCCAGATCAGCAGCGACTGATATTTGCTGGAAAACAATTAGAAGATGGTCGCACACTTTCCGATTATAATATTCAAAAAGAGTCCACCTTACACTTAGTACTTCGTCTACGAGGCGGTATGCAGATCTTTGTCAAGACTTTAACGGGAAAGACTATTACTTTGGAAGTAGAGCCCTCTGACACTATTGAGAATGTTAAAGCAAAAATTCAAGATAAAGAGGGCATCCCCCCAGACCAGCAACGATTAATCTTTGCTGGCAAACAGCTAGAAGATGGACGCACATTATCAGACTACAATATTCAGAAAGAATCCACACTTCACCTTGTGCTGCGCTTACGTGGTGGTATGCAGATCTTCGTTAAAACTTTGACCGGAAAAA
This sequence comes from Teleiodes luculella, assembly GCA_948473455.1. Classification (NCBI taxonomy): domain Eukaryota; kingdom Metazoa; phylum Arthropoda; class Insecta; order Lepidoptera; family Gelechiidae; genus Teleiodes; species Teleiodes luculella. The sequence goes on along the minus strand of CAOKYR010000486.1, from coordinate 23,267 downwards.
CAATCACTTTAGAAGTCGAGCCTTCTGACACTATTGAGAATGTAAAGGCCAAAATCCAAGATAAGGAGGGTATCCCGCCAGACCAGCAAAGGCTTATCTTCGCGGGAAAACAGCTGGAAGATGGACGCACTCTGTCAGACTACAATATCCAAAAAGAATCTACTTTGCACTTGGTGCTACGTCTGCGCGGTGGCATGCAAATATTCGTCAAAACTTTGACCGGCAAGACAATTACTTTAGAAGTTGAACCCTCTGATACTATAGAAAATGTTAAGGCGAAAATCCAAGATAAAGAAGGCATTCCCCCAGACCAACAGAGACTGATCTTTGCCGGAAAACAATTAGAAGATGGCCGTACCCTTTCCGATTATAATATCCAGAAAGAATCTACACTCCACTTGGTACTGCGTCTTCGTGGTGGCATGCAGATCTTCGTTAAAACTTTAACCGGAAAAACAATTACCCTTGAAGTAGAACCCTCTGACACAATCGAAAATGTAAAAGCGAAAATTCAAGACAAAGAAGGTATTCCTCCAGACCAACAACGACTCATTTTTGCTGGCAAACAACTCGAAGATGGACGCACATTGTCAGACTACAATATTCAGAAAGAATCCACTCTTCACTTGGTACTTCGCTTACGAGGCGGTATGCAGATTTTTGTAAAAACTTTGACCGGAAAAACAATCACTTTGGAAGTCGAGCCTTCTGACACTATTGAGAATGTAAAGGCCAAAATCCAAGATAAGGAGGGTATCCCTCCAGATCAGCAAAGGCTTATCTTCGCGGGAAAACAGCTGGAAGATGGACGCACTCTGTCAGACTACAATATCCAAAAAGAATCTACTTTGCACTTGGTGCTACGTCTGCGCGGTGGCATGCAAATATTCGTCAAAACTTTGACCGGCAAGACAATTACTTTAGAAGTTGAACCCTCTGATACTATAGAAAATGTTAAGGCGAAAATCCAAGATAAAGAAGGCATTCCCCCAGACCAACAGAGACTTATCTTTGCCGGAAAACAATTGGAAGATGGCCGCACCCTATCCGATTATAATATCCAGAAAGAATCTACACTCCACTTGGTACTGCGTCTTCGTGGTGGTATGCAAATTTTTGTTAAGACATTAACAGGAAAAACAATCACCCTAGAGGTTGAACCTTCTGACACTATAGAAAATGTTAAGGCGAAAATCCAAGATAAAGAAGGCATTCCCCCAGACCAACAGAGACTGATCTTTGCCGGAAAACAATTAGAAGATGGCCGCACCCTTTCCGATTATAATATCCAAAAAGAATCTACACTCCACTTGGTACTGCGTCTTCGTGGTGGTATGCAAATATTTGTTAAGACATTAACAGGAAAAACTATAACATTGGAGGTGGAGCCTTCGGACACAATCGAGAATGTTAAAGCAAAAATTCAAGATAAGGAAGGTATTCCCCCAGACCAGCAGCGATTGATTTTTGCGGGCAAACAATTGGAAGACGGCCGCACTCTATCAGACTATAATATTCAGAAAGAATCCACTCTTCATTTAGTACTAAGATTGAGAGGAGGCATGTAATTCGTATCTGTAATTCAACATAAATGAAAACAATAAAAGTTTCTTTCCTAAAAGTATAAATCGTTTATTTTCTGCACCTGCTCTAAAGAGAAATAGAAATGTCCTCAGAAAAATTAATTGTTCCTATCCTAGAGTTAACAATTAGGTAGGTACTATGAGGATAGGACGTTAATTTCCCGACCCGAGGATACCTATCAGTATCACACTTAAGATTATAAAAAAAACTTCTTATATTAAACTAGCGACCCGACCCGAATAGACGTTCAGGGAAATAGATGACCCGACTGGACGTTCCGGCAATTAGACCTAAAGTGCCTGAAGGCCGGCTTCGTACAGGATAATGGTTATTGTGTTGTGGGTTATCCCTAAGTATATTATGCATTTAGTGATTAGATAAAAAACTTTAAATTCAGGATAAATTTTCTTAAGTATTTTTTTAACCCCTTTATTTTCTTCCAATTGATTACAAAAGTGATTCCACAGACAAACTCCTGCGCAGTTTTGCGGAACTTTTTATTAACATAATTGTATGTTTCGTTATTAAAATAAAATAATAAATAGAAAAAGTATATTTACAAGAACACGTAGGTAGTTAGGTACGAATAATTCCCCACATTCTTACCTATAATATACATTATTTTATAAATGGGAAGGTAACTGTCTGTTTGTTACGCTTTTACGCTGAACCGATTTTGATGAAATTTGGTAAGTACAGAGGTAGAATAGACCTTGGTGTGCCTTGGTGGAGGATATAGTCTACACCTCGGGAAGATACCTCATTCCCAGTGCACCATTCCCACAGGCCGCGAGGCGGGTCGCTAGTATAGTTCTACAACATCAATGTACACTACTAAATATTTCCTTTCAGTGTAAAAAAAATGTCCAGTGAAGAAAGACAATAAAGCAGAATAAGGCATTTTTTATAAATTATTTTTTTATTAAATTATAATCGAAGCGAAAAATTAAGATCATTGAGCTTGGGCAGGGACTTGAACCCGCACCTCCTGGGCTATCCGGGCCCATTATTTTTTTATTGTTATTCAGAGCATTTCGTAAGCTACTTTAATAGCGCAAGTATTTCGCCTGACGAAGTGAATCGTTCGTATACGAGATCTGCTTAAACCAGTTAGAGTGCAGAAGGAGTGCAGATTAACTAAGTATTCCGCAGATTACGGTTTCGTCAGTTACAGTGGATAAAATTGTTTCATTTTCTCACATTAAAGAGATAATGTGCAGATACAGTAAATTGCATAAAACGATTTCTTGCTTGAATAAAACATCTAAATAAGACGTATAATATATTATGTTACCGGCACCACCGGCCAAACCAGGTGGGTGCGTACCGTACCTACCTACTGCGTGCGAGCGGAGCACGCACCGTTAGGCCGGGACTCCACCAAAGCGGAGCGGAGCGGAGATGTCTCATTTTTGTATAGAATCTTGAGCCGCGCTGTGCCGCTAAGCTCGCGCGCGTCACAAAATTCTATAGAAAAATGAGACATCTCCTCTCCTCTCCGCTTTGGTGGAAGGGCACCACCCCTACTTCGAATAGTCTAAGTAGATAGGTTTAGGTATGGTTTAAGTTACACATGAATATAACTTTAACCTAGTGTAGGCTAGGCAAGCTTCAAATTCCGCAATTTAACCATCTGTTATTATGCGAAATAAAGCCCGACCAAAGAAATAAAAAACCTCGCCATATTGCAGAATTTCAATGGAACTAATTTTATAAGGGAAATTGTTGCCATAGTCGTAAAAATATACACGTGACGTGGCGCCGCCCCCCAGAGCAAGTTTCTTATTTTTTTTGGTCAGGCTTTAAAGCCCGACCAGGAAATTTTTATTTTTCTTGTCAGTTTCCATGTTGTCAGGCAGGATAGCCCAACAGAACAGACAGACAGCATCTAATATTCCACGACTTGAAATGTATGACTTAGCCGTACATTATTATGCCGTACATTATATGCATTGCATTATTTAAAAAGCATGTTAAAAAAGCAAACACGGAACGAGGTTTAAACGCGGGCGGGAATCGAGAGGAAAATATGGCGGGTTCATTGTTTCGTCCTTTTTAAAATTAGTTTTTCATGGTAATTGTGGTGTTAATATGGTGGAATTAGTGCGATAATGTGCCGTTAAAGAAGAACTATTCAATGAAAGTGCGAAATAATGAGTGGTTAGCTGTTTCTGGTTCGATACCCCGCGTTAAACTTCAGTATCATGTCACATGTGGTATCATTGGAATGTAAGAACCACCCTTGCATTTCAATGATCCCGTAACAAGAAATGAAACTACTGAAGACGTCTAACATGGATGCAAGAAATGACTAAAGACGACGAAATGAAACTGAAGAAATAATGACTGAAGATGAAGACATTAAACTTGGATAATGCAAGAAACTACTAAAGACTAGGCTGTATGGGCTTAGATCCCTTTGCCTTTCCCATAAGGGAGAAAGAAACTAAAAAAAAAAAAAAAAAATACGTACGAAATCAATATTTTTGTTTTTCTTTTCTTTCATGGCTAAAAGTTCTAAATTAATTAAATTAATCTGAAAATCTAACAGAGAAGAAACTCTTCAACTTATCCATTTAATGAAATATTTGTCTGTTATTTTTTTATACTGTTTTTATGAAGTTCATGCTATGGCAATCAATAATGTTTCAGTTTTGTTTTGTGCATTATTAATAGTTCTAAACTTGCAGGCGAAAGTAAATTGTAAGTGAGTTGATGCAAAATTTACTGTTCATTACTGCCCTATTCATACTTCTTACTAGAAATGCTTGATTTCATCTTATCATGAGTTCTGTTGAAAACATTTTTAGGTTCTCTTCACCAAAACTTGCGATACTACGAGACCCTTCACGCTTCAAGCCTCACTCACCATGTGGTCAAGCGTGGTGCCAAAGTATCAAATCACCCATTCAACACCATTAAAGAGTTACACTTCAAAACATTGGGGCGAGATTTTAGGCTGGTTCTACATCCTCACACTTCTGTTCTACATTCAAACTTTAAAGCATATGCCGTAGATGGGGATGGAAAAGAAACAACTGTACATGTGGGTAAGAATTTAATTTGATTCCTTAATTATTATAGAATGAGAAATTCAACTTTAACTTTGACATAATAAATTAAAATACTTACTTTCTTTCAGTTATTTAATTCAAAAATACTTTATTGCACATAAAACACACAAAAATAAAGTGAATAAAAGTAGGTTAGAAAAGACAATTGGCGGCCATATTGCTTTAAGGGATTTCTTCCAGGCGACCTTTGGGCAGGAGAAGAGGCTAAGGAAATAGAAGGACTAGTAGTTTCTAGTGTCTCACTATCTTGTTTTAACATACACTTAGCATTAAGATAAATATTTCATGTTCAACCTACTCTGGCTGTGTGTCACTATGAACCATAATTTATTTTGTAGATCGAGATAATTTCTACTCTGGGCGAGTGTTTGGTGAGAAAACCTCAGATGTAAAACTGCACATGGAAGATGGAGTTATTACTGGAATTATTCACACTCCAGATGAGACCTACCATATAGAAGTAAGTTCCTCAAAGAGCACACTAAGCTGCTATCTAATTCTCAAAAAAACCGTTATTTTAGATAGTATGCTTCAATTTATTTATTTATTAAACTTTATACATCCAACACATCTAATAAAGTTATGGTTTGGTTATTTTATTTTCTTGTGATGTGTGGTCTCCTTTGGGTAAAACCCTCCTCCATCTGTTTCCATCTCTGTTTGTCATGCTTCATACCAGATCATAAAAAAATGTGTAGCTAAATAAATAAATAGCTGATGGTGTGAACTATGTATTTAAATAAGTATAAAACTAGTTCTCTGAGCAAAAGACTGTGGTTGTGTGTCTTATGTTTAATCTGAACTTACCCCCCACTTGTAAAATAAAGAAGCTGTGTTACATTTTGTTTTGTTGTGTTTCGTGACGTACAGTCGCCGCGTTACGCCGTCACGCCGTTACACTTAAAGGGTCTACGGACAAACCTATGTTGTTTTTGTTACACCGTCTCAAATTATAAGTTTTAGTATAAAAATAATAATTATTACTACTTACTTTGTATATTTTCTGTTTAATATGTTTCTCATTTCACCTGCCATTTTTATATATGATTAAGATCAAGAGTAAACCAATCTAAAGCTTGACCAAATTATAAAAAACATGCCCTGGGAGTGCCAAATGTTTTTTTTTTTGGCAACTATTACCATAGCAAAATTAATTGCATAGAAATTCCGTAATATGGCGAGGTTTTTTATTTTTCTGGTCGAGCTTTATAAAATGTTCAGTCTTCTACTTTCCACAGCCTTCCTGGCGCCACATGCCGCATTTGGACGAGAAAAGCATGATCACCTACAAGTCGTCAGACATCAAGCTGAGCTGGGCAGGACAGGACGGGTCCAAGAAAGTCTGCGGCTACGTGAAGGAAGGACAAGGTAAAGAGCACTACCGTAGCTTATATTAGTCCCAGTATCATGCGGTACTGTGACTGTGACAAGAGATTATTTTACATTTGACTGTCAAAGTGCAGTGAGAACCCTGTTATATTGAAATTTCCTCCAAAATTTTAACACAACAGCGCCGTGCGCGGGTAGAAATAATTAGACAATTTCCGCGGCATTTTGCAGACGTCGCGCCACATTTGGCTTTTTATAAAACGTGACAAGGCATTTTACAATTTGTCTTCGGCATATTGCAAAGTGACGAGCGTTTGTAAAATGCCGAAGCATTCGGTAAAATGACGAGAACAATTTTCCGACGACATAGACAATATAAATCTATTATATATCACTTGAAAAAAAAAATTACACTTACAGAAAGAATTGAAAATCAGGATATATTGTACTGATGTATAAAATACTAAGCTACGAGTATATTTACGACAATTTGTTTTCAGAACTAGAAGATGACGACGAGGTAGTAGACCACAACGCCCAGTTGGAATCGGAGCACGAGCAGTCAGAAAAGGACAAGTACTTGGAGGAATCGCAGGAGCACTACGGGGCGGCGGGCGGCGGCGCGCGCGTCAAGCGGCAGAGCGACTACGAGTACACGCCCACCAAGACCAGGTCAGGCCTCCGCCACTCCATGTACTTGCGCGCTAAAAAAACCTGCTAGAAAAAAGTACCAGCGTAATTAATAAATTTATTTAAAGGCGTGAAATTACCCAAACTATACAAAAAGGCCAATTTTCATGCAAAAAGTAACGTACGTTTATCTTGTTTTACTTAGAAAACGACTTCAACCAGGCCTCCGTCACTCCATGTACGTACTCGCGCGCTATAACTACCTACCGCCCCACTATGAACCAATAGGCCAATCTAGCTGGACAGAAAGGGTTACCTCATTTCTTTTAATTAAAACGTTAAAACGATAGTTGATTCCCAAGTAGAAACCATCCTGGTATAATTTTTTAGCAACTACCCACTAATAATTTATTATTGGTTCTCAAACGTCAACAATTTAGATTTTTACGATGAAATCGTTCATTGTTTACGCTTCGATGTGTTATCGCTTAAAACAAGAAATAGTTAAGATTGTATTATTTTTAGTTATGGATCGTGAAGTAGATGGTATGTACTATGTCAAAAACTAAAATTTTATTCTAAACACTAATTATATGACCTAGATATATGCGATTGAAAAACAAGTTAATGCATTTTTTAAGCGTTTTTTATCTTTCGTAGACCAGAAACTACTTGCACCCTCTTGTACCCGGTCTAATTTTTTTATATGTTGTAGTGACATGTCTGCACTTGCTAAAAAACAATTTTCGAACAAGCGCACTGCAGCGCAACTTTGTTTTTTTTACAGAATACTCAGTAGCTATATCGCGGCAGGAGTTTTTTAACCAATGGGTAACATACTCAAATAGTGATAAAATATCAGGACTATGGAATTATTTTTCTATGAGATTTAATTTGAAAGAGACTACTGCGAACTGCGTTAGAGATATTAAGTCAAATATTGCTCAAATTTCTGCTAAATTAAACGAGATTTGGTTTAAATGCGGAAAAAGTAAGGAACGCTTTGAGGCAAGGTCTATAGGTGTTGCTTGGCTGCACGGCGAAGACTTCTTTAAAATTCAGAGAATCATCATCTGAAAATATGAACCCTCCTAGTCCTGGTCGCCCAAAAATTTACTTTGCCCAAGCCTCGTTTAAGACTAAAAAAAGGCGAGTTGACGATTTAGTTCGGTCTCTAGTTGCTGCTGAGATATCAGCCAGATTATCAGGAAAACGAGATGTAGCAAATGTAATAAAAAATGTTACTACCAGTCCCGAAATTGCTAGCGAGATAAAAAAAAATGTCTGCACCGATAATATATACATACTTATACCTATATAATTTATTTACATGTTTAATACTTCTTAAGAAGAAGATTGCCAAAACGGATATAAAAATATATAAAAGTACTCCGTTAACTCATACATGTCCCCACCGAGGGGCTCGAGCCTACCCTGATACCAGGGTAAATAGGCCTTAGTCGACCACGCTGGCCCAGTGCGGGTTGGTCAACTTCACACACAACCTTTGAATTTCTTCGCAGGTGTGTGCAGGTTTCCTCACGATGTTTTCCTTCACCGTAAGAGCGTCGAATAAACGTACATATGAATTCGAAAATCGAAAACACATTGGTACGTGCCGAGGTTTGAACCCGCGAACTTCGGAATGGAAGTCAACGGGCCTAGCCACTAGGCCACCGACGCTCTTATTATTATTATAAAAGTACTCTCTGTCCAAAAATATACGAGCAAAAGCTAAAATACAAAAAACCAATTTATCTTGACCTGTAGCTATTCATAAAATGTTTGTCGAAGAAGGTCAACTTATACTGGTTTCTAGTGTAAAGCTAGTAAGAAGCTTCCTATTCATTATATTTGTCAAATTATGACAAAGTATTAAGTTATGTAACGGTTAGAACCCATTGAAGCCCTTAAATAATTTTGTCCAGCTGGATTGGCCTTCTGGTATAGAGTGCGCCCGGCCGAGCGGTCTCGGACCGTTTGCGGACCAATTCCCCATTCCCTAAACGTGTTAGTAGAGTGGCGCAATACGCGAGAGAGAGAGATGCAGCAACTTCGTCTTTTCGCCTAGCGCCGTGCGATCTGAATTGCACTTTATTATAACGGAGCTAGGGTTGCAATTTATATGAATGATGTCGCCTAGTGCAGCTTCTGTAGGGACTACTATTTGGTATTCTGTGACCAGGTGCCCGCTGCTGCTCGTCGCCGACTACAGGTTCTTCCAGGAGATGGGAGCCAGCAATACTAAGACTACGATTAGTTATTTGGTAAGTAATCATTGTTTGTTGTGCTGTTTCGTCTGTCACTGGTTTAGTTAATACATATAAATAACCGTTTATAGGCCCCCACACATAACTGCGAATTCGCATGGCATCGAAACTTTCTGCGAGCTCACACGAATACATCGCAAAAATTCCGATCTGATTCGCATCGCATCGAAGTTTTCTGTTGGAGCCCTTTAACCGCAAATTAAAGGATTTTGTGTAATGTTTTGTTATGTACATGTAATCAGGTGTTACTTACTTCATCATCATCATTTCAGCCAGTAGACGTCCACTGCTGGACAAAGGCCTCCCCCTCCTTACTTACCTAACCCTTTTTATTACAGATAAGTTTAATTGATCGAGTGCACAAGATATACAATGATACTGTTTGGCAAGATCGTTCGGTAAGTTATATACCTATATTCCAACCTAATATTCCAACCTAATATACTCAAGAATACCATAATAAAGGGCGGTCTGTGAGTGTAATCGTATGAGTAGATTTTTGGTGGAGCTGTGAGGATGGTTACAGAATCTTACACGTATTCACCCCTACTTCTTTATAGTTTTGAAGTTAAAGTACATTTACAAACTTTTCTATTTGATCTCATTGTAGTATCATAAATGGCGCCACAGGCGGTGGCAGTTGTACAGTACATTATACGGGGTGTAACTGGCATTTCCTTTTAGTTCTTACTAAGTCGCAATCGCTACTTACATCCTACCTATTAATTTTTAAACGAGCTTGTAATCTCTTGGCATACCATTTGTACGCAGTAATAAAAAAAGTGGAGCGTCGGTGGCCAAGTCGCTAGGCCCGTTCACTTCCATTCAGAAGTTCGCGGGTTCAAACCTGGGCACGTAACAATGTGTTTTCCATTTTCGAATTCATTGTACGTTTATTCGACGCTCTTACGGTGAAGGAAAACATCGTGAGGAAACCTGCACACACCTGCGAAGAAATTTAAAGTTGGCCAACCCGCACTGGGTCAGCGTGGTCGACTAAGGCCTACTCACCCTGATTTCAGGATAGGCTCGAGCCCCTCGGTGGGGACGTATACGAGTTGTTAACGAATAAAAAAGTAGTTAAGTGTCCTCTATGATAATAACAATAAATGTTGTGATAGGACATGGACGGGTTCAAAGGGATGGGGTTCGTGATCAAAAAGATCCTGGTGCACTCGGAGCCCACGCGCGTGCGCGGCGGGGAGGCGCACTACAACATGGTGCGCGAGAAGTGGGACGTCAGGAACCTGCTGGAGGTGAGCACACCACTATAGCACAAGAAAATAATACTACTAACCCGTACAGAAAGGTCACTTACCGCCCCGCGCCAAAATGAGTTTCCGCCCGATATAGCGCCCCACGCCCCGCACTCCGCAGGCGCCGCGGGTCTCCACCGGTGGTGTTCGGGGGCGTTTTACATAGCGCCTAGCGCCATTGACTTGTAGTTGATATTCAGTTGTTTTTCAAAAAGAAGTAGGGCGCATTTTCATTGGTCGATAAGTCGGTCGTTAGCCCGAATGCGGGGAGTGGGGATTTTAACGCATGCAGGCTGACGAGACGACCAATGAAATTAGTCAGTCGATGACTCGGTCGATAAAAAGCATGTGGGGACCCCCAAAACCCAAGATCTCTTTTTCTGCCATACTGTATCCAGATTCTCTCGCACCCCGCATGCGGGCGCTAACGACCAATGAAAATGCGCCCGTAGGTTGTCAAAATGCGTTTTCTGTATGGACTGACCGCCCAGTGCCAGTGAGGTCTGTACATAAAATCGAATGTATATCTCGACATGGAATTTGGATGTGGGGAAGCAAATTAAGGGGCCTACAGGAACTAAGTGGCGCCCCCACCCTTTAAAAAATAATAACTAGAAAAATAATTCAATATTTCAAAAATCTAAAATGGCGAGGAACTAGACAGTGTTCTGTAGGATATATAGAAGCCAATAACTTTATTTATTATATCTCGCTAGTAGTTAGAGATGGAACAGTTGCGGAAAACACTTCGCGATTTTTGGAATATTGATTATTTTTCGAGTTATTCTTTTTTAAAAGGTGGGCGCCACTAAGCACCTGTAGGTAACGTCGATTTGTTATCGACAGGTACATTCTATTTGAAAGAGGGTTTTTTCAGCTATGACATTCTTTATATACATACAATCAGTGCAGCGCCATCTATTGAGTTAAGGTCAAACTACTTAATTGAGCTATCAAGATGATCAAGAACGATAACACGCAGTGCAGCCTAATCCTATGTTGGTTGTTAACTGTTAGCAGAGATGTCTCATCGGCACGAATAAGGCCCAGACAGGCCAAATACGTGGTGTGTGCTGTAGTATCCTACGTTTCAAATAAATAAAAAAGAATTGATTTTTCTATCAACCTTATTTACTGATAAATAAAATACATGCTCGCCCGAAAAATGTCCGAGCAAACTAGACGACAATAACGGCACAAACGTCGTATTCGTTTTTGTTGCTTTTCTACATAATATGAAAGGTGGTGTTGAATGATCGCAATTTGTAATTGCTTTTTTTCTTTGTAACTTTTTTATAAAATAATAAAATTAGTTACTTACTTCGCTGACTCAGCGATCTTAAATAAATCTTGGCCTCTGAAACGAGAACACGCCACTTGTGCAGTAGTTTGCCAATCGTGAGCTTGGAGCTCCCGGAGATCAGCATCCACCACGTCGCGCCATCTGTATTTATTAAATTATAAAAAAAACTAGCGACCCGCCCCGGCTCCGCACGGGAAAATGGTTATTGTGGGTTATCTTTAAGCATATTATGCATGTATTATACATATAAACCTTCCTCTTGAATCACTCTATCTATTAAAAAAAACCGCAGCAAAATCCGTTGCGTAGTTTTAAAGATTTAAGCGTACAAAGGGAGGGACATAGGGACAGAAAAAGCGACTTTGTTTTATACTATGTAGTGATATAGTATTGTAATGAGTGTGGTATGCGGCAGGTGTTCAGCAGGGAATACTCTCACAAAGACTTCTGCCTGGCTCACTTGTTCACCGACCTGAAGTTCGAGGGAGGCATTCTCGGGCTGGCGTACGTCGGCTCGCCTCGACGGAACTCCGTGGGAGGAATCTGTACACCAGGTGAAATTGTTTTTGCTGATAATTTAATTGCACACGAGTATAGCTTTCTGTCCATTTTGTCTGTTATTATTAGGTAGGACAAAAGCCTCCAGTGAGTGCCAATGATTTTACCTGTATAAGAGGTTTAAACGGTTTTTTAGAAAAATAATAAATTTAATTAATCTTAATAAACTTTTCAAGGCTTTTACGGTTTCCCAATTTAAATCGTAATAGTTAATTCTCTTAAATCTAAAAAGGTAAATATTTACAGAATATTTATAAAAAAAAGTTTTTTTCACAATTGTACTATAAAGTATTGAATTATTAAACTGATTTATTTGATATCCATGTTTCGTGATAAGTTATATTTTTGTTTTATTTTCAGCTATTGCGGTGCAATAGTGTGAGTGTTTCTTTATGTTCGCTTTATTGTTTTGCTTTGTATTATGTTGTATTTACGTTGCTATATATTTTACTTATGTAATTATATTTGTGGGTCTTATTAACATTACTATGCTTTCGTGCGTGGGTATTAAAGTAACATTAATCTAACGTTCTGCTCGCTTTGAGCTTCAATAGGGATGTTGAATATATTTGAAACTGAAGCTAATGTATAGCTAATGTAAATGTATAATAGTGGCTTTAACTGTTATTGTACGGTTTTTAATAAATTGAAATAATTTATTTCGAATACAATTAACATCTGCATATTTAAAAGAAATCTGTATAGTAGTCTGCCGTCGTTCATAACACAAAACGACGTATCTGAGACGTCTTTCTTTAAAAATTAATAAATATCGTGGATTTTACCTGATTAAAAAAAATGTCAGATGCGCCCTCTTGTGTTATGACGGCAGTAATGTGTAGTAAATATACAATTTGCCAGAGTACTTCAAGAACGGGTATACTCTATACCTGAACTCTGGCCTGAGCTCGTCCCGCAACCACTACGGGCAGCGCGTCATCACGCGCGAGGCGGACCTGGTGACGGCGCACGAGTTCGGACACAACTGGGGCTCCGAGCACGACCCCGACGTGGCCGAGTGCTCGCCCGCGGCCAGCCAGGGCGGCTCCTACCTCATGTACACCTACAGCGTCAGCGGGTATGACGTCAACAACAAGGTGAGACCACACTCACTGACGGGACACAACTGGGGCTCCGAGCACGACCCCGACGTGGCCGAGTGCTCGCCCGCGGCCAGCCAGGGCGGCTCCTACCTCATGTACACCTACAGCGTCAGCGGGTATGACGTCAACAACAAGGTGAGACCACACTCACTGACGGGACACAACTGGGGCTCCGAGCACGACCCCGACGTGGCCGAGTGCTCGCCCGCGGCCAGCCAGGGCGGCTCCTACCTCATGTACACCTACAGCGTCAGCGGGTATGACGTCAACAACAAGGTGAGACCACACTCACTGACGGGACACAACTGGGGCTCCGAGCACGACCCCGACGTGGCCGAGTGCTCGCCCGCGGCCAGCCAGGGCGGCTCCTACCTCATGTACACCTACAGCGTCAGCGGGTATGACGTCAACAACAAGGTGAGACCACACTCACTGACGGGACACAACTGGGGCTCCGAGCACGACCCCGACGTGGCCGAGTGCTCGCCCGCGGCCAGCCAGGGCGGCTCCTACCTCATGTACACCTACAGCGTCAGCGGGTATGACGTCAACAACAAGGTGAGACCACACTCACTGACGGGACACAACTGGGGCTCCGAGCACGACCCCGACGTGGCCGAGTGCTCGCCCGCGGCCAGCCAGGGCGGCTCCTACCTCATGTACACCTACAGCGTCAGCGGGTATGACGTCAACAACAAGGTGAGACCACACTCACTGACGGGACACAACTGGGGCTCCGAGCACGACCCCGACGTGGCCGAGTGCTCGCCCGCGGCCAGCCAGGGCGGCTCCTACCTCATGTACACCTACAGCGTCAGCGGGTATGACGTCAACAACAAGGTGAGACCACACTCACTGACGGGACTATACTGATTACTGTTTAGACACGGCTGGAACCGCGCGGTTTAAAAATGGCATGGCACCGGTCTTATATATGTCGTTGGCAAATTGTAGAAATCGCCATTTTACAGAATGCATCGGCATTTTACAAACGATCGTTGCTTTGCAATATGCCAAAGGCAACTTTTAAAATGCCTTTTCATTTCATACAATGCCAAAAGAAGTCGAGCGCCTTCTGTAAAATACTACGGCAAATTCTCTAATTGCTTCCTAAACTGTAATCAGTATAATACAGGGTGGCCCATAAGTCCTTTGAATCGTAAAAAAATATTTAAAAAAAAACTAATGGCATTATGCAAAAGGTTTTTATTTTGTAGTAATCCTTATAAAACGGGAATTATTTTTTGAAAATTACATCATCCAAATGTAATCCGTTACAGTTACAGCACTCCTGTAAGCGGCGACTAAAATTCTAAAATTATCCAGCTTTACTTCATTTAATAATCTGTTATTCTCTGATGAGGCTCACTTCCACATCGACGGCCATGTCAGTAAGCAGAATTGCCGCTACTGGAGCTGTGGAAATCCAAAACGCAAACATGAAAAGCCGTTACACAGCCCTAAAGTGACAGTTTGGGGCTGTGTAACGGCTGACAGCATTGCAGAGATTACTTGCCGCGCAGTTTTTTCAGCAATTTTAGCAATTTTAGTCGCCGCTTACAGGAGTGCTGTAACTGTAACGGATTACATTTGGACGATGTAATTTTCAAAAAATAATTCCCGTTTTATAAGGATTACTACAAAATAAAAACCTTTTGCATAATGCCATTAGTTTTTTTTTTATATTTTTTTTACGATTCAAAGGACTTATGGGCCACCCTGTACATCATTCAGCTCCATTATACCACGTTGTTCATTGAGAAGGAAGAGGAGTGCGATTTACAATTTGCCTTCGGCATATTACAGAAACACAATTTTTTTGTAAAATGCCGAAGCATTGTGTAAAATGGCGAGTTCTACAATTTGCCGACTACATATACAGATTCTTTAGATTCGATCCCGCCACGCCATGTCTGAAAAGGCTCAAACGTGATTCTTTGGTGCGATGGATCGGGGCTCCTGATCCCCTATAAGCCTTATAAATTGGTTGTTGTCCGTGCATGACGAAAATTGCTAAGACCGAAAAACAGGGTCTTCGTCTTAAAAACTTTAAGAATAACTAGAAAACTCACTAAATCATAACCTGCCTGTTCTGCTAACCTTCTACCACTAACTACATCGTGAAGGAGTATTATGGCCAAAATCCTTTTAACCAATGTTGTCAGCACGTATTGAGCTGATGAAGAAAAAAGGTTATAATATTTTTTATTGTTTGTCTGTAGCGGTTCTCACCATGCAGTCTCCGCTCCATTCGTAAGGTGTTACAAGCGAAGTCGGGGCGGTGCTTCTCGGAGCCCGAGGAGAGCTTCTGCGGCAATCTGCGGGTAGAGGGGGGCGAGGAGTGCGACGCCGGCCTGCTGGGTAACACGCAGTACACACTAAAATACATCTGGCATTTTTTTTTTGAATTGACCTAGCTTGTGTCGAAAAGGTACGACCAATCAAGCTTCACCGGACTATTTGAATTTTATTCCTTTTCTAGTTATTTTTGGGTAATTAACTGGAGGAATGGGAGCCCTTGTCGTACAGAACTACTGAAATAGATTGTGAGTTACTTGAGCGTCACTTGTCATACATTCTTAAAAAATTGCATACGACGCGACGAGGATACTGTGGTAACAAACAGTTCAGTGGCTCTGTGTAAAGGGGATTAAAATCGTCGTTAAAACCACTGTACTGTTGCCAGAACATGCGGCTAGACATTTTAACTTTGAAAGCGGAGTTATTTGAGTAATAAGGGTGAATTTCACAATATGAGTGTCCAGGTGCATGTGCTGTACTTAAAGCCTGAACAGAAAAAAAAGTTTGCTCTAGTCTAGGGGTTACACATGTATTTTTTAAATTTTTGGCAACATTTTCCATCGTATAATTAGTTCCATTGAAATTACGCATTAAGGGGCCTACAGGTACACTGGACCACTTAGCACCTGTAGGCCCCTTAAGGCGAGGTTTTTATTTTCCTGATCGGTCTTCACTGCAAATGCAATAGTATGTGTGTTGTGCAGGCACGGAGGACAACGACATGTGTTGCGACAAGAACTGCAAGCTGCGCAAGTCGCAGGGCGCCGTGTGCAGCGACAAGAACTCGCCGTGCTGCGCGGGCTGCGTGTTCGCGCCGCCCGGGGTGGTCTGCCGCGAGGCCGCGCACTCCGCCTGCGAGGGGGAGGCCACCTGCAACGGAGCCTCCGCCGACTGCCCCAAGGTACACTCACATATCTCCGAATTAAACACCTCACTCCGATAAATAAACACTAGTCCCCTTAAACTTGTGCCAATGGACCCAATTCTACATATTACACTCTAACTTAAATTTAGAGATTTTAGCGGCCACGGCAGAATTGAGCCTATTTATCTATTTAACAATCTAACTATCTACTGTAATAAGTTAGAACCTTGAATCGAACTTCATTCATCATCATCATTAACAGCCTGCGGCAGTCCATTGCTGGACATAGGCCTCTACCAAGGCGCGCCATTTGGCCCGATCTTCGGCCGCACGCATCCACCTGCTGCCAGCCACACTTCGCAGATCGTCACTCCATCTAGCGGGAATGGAACATATCATCTGTTTATATCACTTATCCCACTTCTGATGTCCGTTAGAATCACTACTTAGTATAAAACAAAGTCGCTTTCTCTGTCCCTATGTCTCTATGTATGCTTAAATCTTTAAAACTACGCAACGGATTTTGATGCGGTTTTTTTTTAATAGATAAAGTGATTCAAGAGGAAGGTTTATATGTATAGTACATGCATAATATACTTAAGGATAATCCACGATAACCATTTTCCCGTGTGGAGCCGGGGCGGTTGGCTAGTATATTATAATTTAACGGACGAAAGTGTTATCTATTTTGCTTTGAGTACCAT
Organism: Teleiodes luculella; assembly: GCA_948473455.1. Lineage (NCBI taxonomy): Eukaryota > Metazoa > Arthropoda > Insecta > Lepidoptera > Gelechiidae > Teleiodes > Teleiodes luculella. The sequence goes on along the minus strand of CAOKYR010000486.1, from coordinate 6,290 downwards.
GCAGTGTGTAATGTTAGTGTTTGTGTGTGTCAGGCGCCGGCGATAGCGGACGAGCACGAGTGCGCGGAGCGGGGCCGCTGCCGCAACGGGACCTGCGTGCCCTACTGCGAGACGCAGGGCATGCACAGCTGCATGTGCGACATCGGTAAATATGTACTTAGGAGCCCGTCCCCATGTCTACGGCGCGGCACGGTGTACGTCAGCGGGCGCCAATTCTAGTAATAATAGGAGAATCATTTTTAAAAATCGCGATAGGATTATTCTCCTATTATTACTAGAATTGGCGCCACCGTCCGCGGCACCGTGCCGCGCCGTAGACATGGGGACGGGCTCTATCACATGTAAATGGCACCTGTCAACATTTTTCAATGGAGTTTTCTTTAACCTTTTCAACGCCATGACGAATACATCCGTACATCAGGTTGACCGCCAACGACGGATTAATCCGTCGTAAAAAATGTCTGTAAAAGGCTAAATGGATGGAGATCCTGTCACCAATAAAATTGCGGCGGTGAAAAGGTTAAAAGCTGCTTACCCGCTATAGATTTGGTAGGAAAAGGAGTGATGGCGAGAAAGATATCTACGATATTACTTCAAGTTACATCCGTCAGCGAGGCTGATACAATCGATAAATTCTTTCTGGCGTCCCAGTAAATTTTTGGGAAAATAGTGCCTCATAATTTTAAATTGTATTTTATTTTGTATTACATACCTGTATTTTACGTTCGCGTGGATATAATTTGGACGTTATGTATGGCAGTGGCGGACGCGTGCAAGCGCTGTTGCCGCAAGAGCCTCAACAAGACGTGCTTCCCCGTGGCGCACAACGACATACTGCCCGACGGCACGCCCTGCATACAGGGCTTCTGCAACAAGGTCAGCTCATATAACACCACCTACACTCTACAAGAGCCTCAACAAGACGTGCTTCCCCGTGGCGCACAACGACATACTGCCCACAGGCACGCCCTGCATACAGGGCTTCTGCAACAAGGTCAGCTCATATAACACCACCTACACTCTACAAGAGCCTCAACAAGACGTGCTTCCCCGTGGCGCACAACGACATACTGCCCACAGGCACGCCCTGCATACAGGGCTTCTGCAACAAGGTCAGCTCATATAACACCACCTACACTCTACAAGAGCCTCAACAAGACGTGCTTCCCCGTGGCGCACAACGACATACTGCCCGACGGCACGCCCTGCATACAGGGCTTCTGCAACAAGGTCAGCTCATATAACACCACCTACACTCTACAAGAGCCTCAACAAGACGTGCTTCCCCGTGGCGCACAACGACATACTGCCCACAGGCACGCCCTGCATACAGGGCTTCTGCAACAAGGTCAGCTCATATAACACCACCTACACTCTACAAGAGCCTCAACAAGACGTGCTTCCCCGTGGCGCACAACGACATACTGCCCACAGGCACGCCCTGCATACAGGGCTTCTGCAACAAGGTCAGCTCATATAACACCACCTACACTCTACAAGAGCCTCAACAAGACGTGCTTCCCCGTGGCGCACAACGACATACTGCCCGACGGCACGCCCTGCATACAGGGCTTCTGCAACAAGGTCAGCTCATATAACACCACCTACACTCTACAAGAGCCTCAACAAGACGTGCTTCCCCGTGGCGCACAACGACATACTGCCCACAGGCACGCCCTGCATACAGGGCTTCTGCAACAAGGTCAGCTCATATAACACCACCTACACTCTACAAGAGCCTCAACAAGACGTGCTTCCCCGTGGCGCACAACGACATACTGCCCACAGGCACGCCCTGCATACAGGGCTTCTGCAACAAGGTCAGCTCATATAACACCACCTACACTCTACAAGAGCCTCAACAAGACGTGCTTCCCCGTGGCGCACAACGACATACTGCCCACAGGCACGCCCTGCATACAGGGCTTCTGCAACAAGGTCAGCTCATATAACACCACCTACACTCTACAAGAGCCTCAACAAGACGTGCTTCCCCGTGGCGCACAACGACATACTGCCCACAGGCACGCCCTGCATACAGGGCTTCTGCAACAAGGTCAGCTCATATAACACCACCTACACTCTACAAGAGCCTCAACAAGACGTGCTTCCCCGTGGCGCACAACGACATACTGCCCACAGGCACGCCCTGCATACAGGGCTTCTGCAACAAGGTCAGCTCATATAACACCACCTACACTCTACAAGAGCCTCAACAAGACGTGCTTCCCCGTGGCGCACAACGACATACTGCCCACAGGCACGCCCTGCATACAGGGCTTCTGCAACAAGGTCAGCTCATATAACACCACCTACACTCTACAAGAGCCTCAACAAGACGTGCTTCCCCGTGGCGCACAACGACATACTGCCCACAGGCACGCCCTGCATACAGGGCTTCTGCAACAAGGTCAGCTCATATAACACCACCTACACTCTACAAGAGCCTCAACAAGACGTGCTTCCCCGTGGCGCACAACGACATACTGCCCACAGGCACGCCCTGCATACAGGGCTTCTGCAACAAGGTCAGCTCATATAACACCACCTACACTCTACAATGTAACGTGTAACAAATAAACTTATGACTTTCAAAAGCGACAGCTAGTGGTGAAAAGTAGAACTAGAAGTAGACGCCTGCGGATATACGACTAATATCGTTATGCCATCTCCTCTTCCCTCTCTACTCCGTGATCTTGATTATTAATTGTATTGTACATATTTGTGAAGCTTATTATAATAAAACACGATCCAATCACAAGTTTGACTAAAAATAAGAAAACAACAATAGTCTTAATTATGTGAATTATGACTTTGCTGAATGGAAAACATCAAGAAAATAAATAAATCTCGTTTGATTTGACTTTTTGTTAATTGACTTGTGTCGTGAAAATTGGACGTATTAAGCTTCACCGGACTCGATTGATTAGTGTTGTGTAACACTGCAGGGCGTGTGTGAGAAGACGATACAGGACGTGGTGGAGCGGTTCTGGGACATCATCGAGGACATCAACATCAACAACGTGCTGGGCTTCCTGCGCGACAACATCGTGGGCGTGGTGCTGCTCGCCACGGCGCTCGTCTGGATCCCCGCCAGCTGCGTGGTGAGCGAGACTACTAACATTCATTTATAACAGCTTCTAGATTAAGCGCGTCGTACAATAGCGCGTTGTAGACTCGGGACCGTCTGACACACATGACATCAAGTAATGGTTTTGTGTCGGGGGTTATTAAAATTTTTAATTTAGTGTTATCATACTAAAAATCAAACAATGGAAAAAACTTACCATGATGCCGAAGTAAATTTTTTTCTAATTAGAAAACACATAATTCTTATTCATATCTCAATGTGTTATTTTATCCTAAGTGTGCTCCCATCACCGGGAGCATTCGCGTGTAATGTAACGTTACAGATTTGAGCATTACATCAGTGAAGGAGGAGAACCGAGCATTACAATGCGCACCTTGTAATGATACAATGTGTAATATCTTGATACAACTTGTAACATCAATGCGCTTCACTTCCCCTAGCCCCCCGCCGCCGCTATGAAATGCTCAAAGTCGAATCAATATTACATTACACGCGAATGCTCGTCAGTCAGGGAGGTATTATTGTAATGTAATGCTCAAAGACGAATCTATAATGTTACATTACACGCGAATGCTCGTCAGTCAGGGAGGTATTATTGTAATGTAATGCTCAAAGACGAATCTATAATGTTACATTACACGCGAATGCTCGTCAGTCAGGGAGGTATTATTGTAATGTAATGCTCAAAGACGAATCTATAATGTTACATTACACGCGAATGCTCGTCAGTCAGGGAGGTATTATTGTAATGTAATGCTCAAAGACGAATCTATAATGTTACATTACACGCGAATGCTCCCGGTGAGGGAGCACCTTAAGGCATAGAAGTATATAATAGTACTACTGGTACAGTAGGCCTACTATATAAGTAGCGATAGGCTCGAGAAGTTGTCAAACGCGACATAGTGACATTAGAGCCATAGTAGTTCTGTCAATATGTCGCGTTTGACAGCTTCTCGAGTATCGCTACTTACATAGTAGGCCTACAGAAGAGGCATTCATCTGCGCGAGTTCCCCGCCCGATAGCCCTTCCCCCCCCGCACTGCCCGATTTTATTTTTTCGAAACTAATAGACGCACAAAAAACGGCCTCATTGCCAATAACAACGAACCATCCAAGCACCCTATCCACCTACCAACTTATTATCTTGTTGGGGTTTAAAGCCTGACTAAAGAAATAAGAAACCTGCTCTGGGGGCGCCACGTGTACATGTTTAAGACTATGGCAACAATTTCCCTTATAAAATTAGTTCCATTGAAATTCCGCAATATGGCGAGGTTTCTTATTTCTTTGGTCGGGCTTTACAGCCGCTCTTCCACAGTATTGAGTACATAACAGTGTGTTGTTTGTTTGCAGATAAGTTACGTGGACCGGCGCCGGCAGCGGCAGCACCAGAAGTACCTGGAGTGGGAGCGGCAACACGACCTCGTGCACCCCTCCTCGCCCAGGAAGATCATACACACCAGGTACCATATCATATTGAATATTGTTTTAAATAAATCGGTCGTGTCAAAAGGCCTACAATAGGGTATTTGACAACATTAAAAATATACTATTGATTGTGGTCATCCTATCAGATAATAGCATAAAAAAGACATATACCCCTTTATTTAAACTAAATAATGTGTAATTTTCGCATATATTACGAAATAAAATACAGAAAATGTTGAAATTTTATCTGTGACGTGAACGCTCTGTTATTGGTTGCAACTCTAGTGACGTCACTGGTTAGTAATCAAGAATTCCTCTACTGACAATGGTATGTATTTCATATTTTCGGAGTCGCAATATTGGATCTTTTAGCTATTTCTAAAGTAATTTTTGATAAGTTTTATAACAAGTGGCATATAATATATTCAAAATGGAACCAAATTTCGTGCGAGCCACCTACAACCTACACAAGATAGACGCTTTTAGGGGGTAATCGTTTTGACTAAGTTTGACTAGTTACGCATTTTAGTTCTTTACAGATTTCTCATGAATGGTGAGAAGGTGATGATGTTGGGTGGTTCTAAAAAGTCTCTACTTACAGTTTTAATCGGTACATCCTTTTTGTAATAAACACATTTATACCTATCACACTCACAAAATAATTTTTTCACATACATTTTCAGTAGGTACAAAAAGCGCCAATTTCTTTCTTTCTGTTCATTATTTTTATTACTCTCTATTATAGAGCAAGAGCCCGCGAACGCCAGACATACGTTATTTTATAAAAGCTGAAAATTCTTGTATATGTGCCTCTAGTACAGGTAAGAACGATCCCCACCCATGTTACCTGGGTAGTGGTTCCTTTGGCAGGTAGCAGGTAATAAAGGTATATAAAATTGTATCTTAAATTCGTTAATTTATAAAACTCAATTTTTTGATATTTCATTCGTAGTAATATTAATATTCGCGTTATGCATTGCCAGACACCTACTATGGTTCCAACCCCCTGCCAGACACCCCTAAATTATAATAATTTGTAATTCTACTTACGTTAGATTGTAAAATCTGAATTTTATATATGTTATTTGAGGCACTATAAAATGATGTTTTCTCAGTAGCCAGACAGTTTCGAGGGTTCTATCATCCTGCCAGACGCATTGGAAGGGGCAAAAGTTGTGAGAGCGCGGAGTATAGCTTGACCATAAAGAGTTGACAAAAAAGGGGGGCGCTACTATCGTTTGCATGGCAACATCGATACTAGGACTTTAATGAATTTGATACTTCCATTTTTTTATAATTCGAAATTGCTGAGACACTGGCTGTGCGCGCACCAGAGTGCAAACAAAAAGTGAATTCTAACATTCTGTTATTATATGTATGACATGACTTGGTATTTAATTTTGTTTTGTTATTTTCCTACTAATGTGTTTTTATAAATTATTGGTACTATTGTACAAATGGGTTGTTTTTACCTGAAATAAAATAAAATGAGCCTTTATTCTGTCATAGATTGCATTACTTTATTAAATGTATTATTTTAATTTAGCATGCTTAGTAAAAAAAAATTTCTTAATCCTTCATTGTTATTTCATTCTATGAAAGTCGCCTGTTAGGCGTAGGCCTCCCTCAGTCTCCTCCATTCCTCTCTATCCCTCGCTATGGAGAACTAATACGGGCCACACTTTTCCTTGAGGACATCTTCCCATTTCCATTTCAGATTTCTTATATTTTGGCGTATATCAGTGACTTTCGTTTTTCTTCTTATTTC
>CAOKYR010000485.1:0-75488 GCA_948473455.1 Teleiodes luculella | reverse complement strand
ATGGACGTAATCATAAGTATAGAGAGTGTGTTGACCTGTTGTTGAGATGCGTGAAGCCGCGGAAGGAGCCCTGGCGCTCCAGCAGGTGCGGCGCGGCGTGCGGGCGCTCCACGGCGAAGGGGTTGTGCGGCGCGGGCCGCGACACCGCGACCGGCTGCGGCGCCGGCTGCGGCAGCGGGCTTGCGTCCGCCTCCGACGCGCGCCGGATACCTGCACCACACCATACCACTACTATTGTACTTGCTTGCTTATCGTGTGGGTTTCGAGGTTAACCTACCTCACAAACCCTACCCCTCTAACATTCCCGGTCCACGTGTAACAGCCATAATTTTGTCGTGCGAATTCTCTTATACTATTCGAGGATATTTCACTATAGCGGGTTTTTTGACAGTTAAATGTGCGACAAACTTTTGTCATAGCACTGCATGTTACGGGGGCTGGTGTCAGAATTATAGAACCGCCTTAGGCTTCCGACATGGCTCATATAACGACGACATCCATAGATAGTAGCCGGGCGTTGGTCTTACGTGCCTTCCAAAGCACGGAATCATCTTTTTTTCGTACAATCAGGTGGTTTAGCCTGCAATGTCCTAACTAAAGTGAGGAAATTCTCACCAAGTGATATTTGTTCGACGAGTCCTCACCAATATTCAAACCCGGAACCTCCGTAACGTCACGCGAGCTGGTCGAGGGGTCAAAACTACTATTGTACTGACGTACATATAAAGGATACACGTGAACCGCACTTAAATTGTAATTGTAACTCGCGAAGTCCAGCCTCTATGGCGTTTGTTTTTTTTCTCGCCGTGCACTTCCTCCGCCCGCCTCCCGCTGCCGCCATGTTGGCGCATAGAATGTATTCGAGGATTCGTCGGATTCCTAGGGGCTATATTATACAGCTATAATACTGTATAGTTTCATTATTATTAGTATGTAGTATCTGTATTAAAATCCACTTTTTGCATGAAAAAGCTAAGTACAAAAATCCATTCTCACAAACTTTCGCGTTTGTAAGATAATTTATAATATCTTCTACAAATTATTTATACATATTTGAATTCCAACTGACCTGACTTGCGGAAGGACCCCTGGCGCGTAAATGCGTGGCTGGCGGCGTCGATGCTCATGGACACTGCGCACTCTTTATCCCTGCGCTGTTTGCGCTCTAAACACGCGGCGAACGCGCACCCAACTGCGTGCGACAACCGCTCGCCCGAATCCCGCGACGCTAGGAAACCGTGGCACATCCACCGCCGCGTTGTTCCGTCACGACAAATGTAACTGTAATGCAATTGTCATAAAGGTCAGTTTAACTCGCTATAATTAAAGGTGTTAAGAACATGATCCAGCATTCATGCTGGACTTATTTACATTTTATTTCATCATTTACTTTTGCACATAATTTATAATTTCAACATAATTTCTTTGTAAACTCTATATAATGTAACTGTCTTCGTAAACACATTTTATTGTTAATTTTCAAAAATATCAACAACTTTTTTGACAACCCGCATTCAATTAGATTCATTCATCATCATCACTATGTAACGGTTGATATTTTTTGTCTAATTATAACCAGTGATAAATTATACAGTCTACAGTTTCATTTCAGTAGCTATAGTGATCCCTAAACCTAATTAGGACACAGGCTCTTTACAAAGGTCTCACTCACAGTGACGGCTTAGGAACGAAATGTGAAATCGATACAACAAAGGCCACGTGTGTGATGTAGGTACATACTCATAAAAGCAATAATGTCAACATCAGTTGCTGATATTATGACTGATGTTCACTTACAGTAAAACATTGTACATCACTAAAGATTGCATCAAAACATAGATTTCTCCGAAGTTTCTACTTTCAACTTCGTTTAACAACCACTAACACAGGCACATACAACATACTATACGGGTACTCCATCTTTTAACTAGGTATGACTGAACAGTTTTACCTTATAAATTTTGGTATTTATCATTAACATTTGTGCCATAATAATCTTAGCGTACTTATGAGATGATTATGCTAAATATATTTTTGTGTGCCCGTTTTTTCTTACTCATTACATAACCTGTTATCAAGTCTCAAGCACACAGTAGCAGAGATTACCTGATATATTTTTTATGGCACTGCATATCCAATTTACGAGAGCAAGCAAGCTCAAACAACGGCTTCCATAATTACGGCCCGGATACAAGCTCATCGCCGCATCTCCTCTTATTTATTACACTCTGTTCAAAAAACGTACCTACCAATCTAAGCAGTAATTTGATGCGTTACCGGATTGACGCAATAAGAAATTACAGAGACGGATGTGCTTGAGAAGTTATAACTGAACACCTTGACATTGATTGAACACTTGGAATTGCTACTCTAACCACAAGCTGTTGTCATTCATGGTTTCGATCTCGTGGTGTTCGTGAATTCTTTAAACCACAAGCAATCCCTAAAGCTATTTCATATCCAGGATAGTACACATGCAAAACATAGACTACTTAATTGTTTTTGAAACAGACGTCGTCTGTTGCTGTGCTATCGCGAAATAAATGTAGAGCACAGATTCATTTTTAATATGCTTTTATTACTTGTGTAACAGATATTCATATTAGATTGGCAGATTTATAAATACAGTGCCTTATGTTGATTCGGAGTCATAATCATGAAAGCATAGACATATATACTTAGTTCAAAGCCAGTCAGATAAAAATATGTGAGGATAAATGTAAGTGAATATGTGAAGGCATTCCACACAACTCTCGTTTTGGGTTATAACGAAAATAATTTATACATCTGTACTTATTTACTGCTGTTCTACGATTGTAGTTCGTTCTACTAATGTAATTTCGTGTACAAGTATAATATTACTTAAAATAAATAATGTCTGGAATGCAGTTACAATATCCCAGATTGACAAATCACTACATTTGAAGTTCACCAACCCGTGCACGGAGCGCACTGAACTTATTTGATTCACTACCGGAATTATTTAGAACAGGTAGGGTGCACTAGTTCCCATGGTCACCCTTTTATTCATCACACACGGGCTATTGTTATTCACGCATAATTAGAGTTTGAAAAGCTCACCTGAATCCCCTCTCATGGTTTCTGTCTGGCGCGCAGAAGGACACCTTCTCAATGGTCTGGTCCACTATGAGACCCTTCGTTTCTTCCTCGACGACGCGCAAACCGTCGCCGCTGACATGAAGGACTGCGCGAACTGGCCTTCGACGGGAGTTCTGAAATTGAAAAATATACGTTTTAAAAACAAATGGAACAAGTTTCTCAAGTTTACCCAAAGCTAATCCTTGGTTTATTTAGAAGTAACTCAAATGACCTTTCTCTTCTGGAGCCTTAAAATATCAGTGTTTTTCTGAATGTCCTGTCCTGAGTGAAAATTGCGATTTGACGAGTTTTCAACCGTTAGATTAATATTTTCATCATCTTTTCTTTCTTAGGTATAGTTTGCTGTCATTATGTCGTCAAAAAATCTTTCCTTGTTCTTACACATCACCATCTTGTTGAAGTCTTCATAGCGAAAAGTTAATGACAAATAATAATCTACGTCACTTTTGCGGTTCCTCACACTGGAGAGCCGATGCCGCAGCGACTAACAACTTACGACACAGGAAAACTTAACATACCTATTGTAACGTTTTTTCCACAAGTGCTTTAAATTAACGTCTTGGGAGTTTCTTGACGTGCAATATGTAGAAATCGCCAGTGTAGCACTGATGACTGTATATAAGCAGAACGGGATCTAGCTAGGTCGGAAAATGTTGACACCATGCATGAAGACCCACTCATACACTTGTTGTGCTATGGCGTTCAGATTGTGACTCAGATCATGGATCGTAATTTGTTGTTGGTTCCCTATCCCTGAGTCACAGAAGAAAATAATAGTACTAACCCGTACAGAAAGGACACTCACCCCCCCGCGCCAAAATGAGTTCCCCGCCCGATATAGCGCCCCACGCCCCGCACCCCGCAGGCACCGCGGGACTCCGCCGGTGGTGTTCGGGGGTGTTTTACATAGCGCCTAGCGCCATTGACTTGTAGTTGGTATTCAGTTCTTATTCAAAAAGACGTAGCTTGTCAAAACGAGTTTTCTGTATGGAGTGACCGACCAGTGCCTGAGTTAAGAACCTTTAGTTAGCCAGTAGTGGTAAAACGTTCGCCTCACATTAAGTAGGTTCCGGGCTCGAATAGGGCACTCGTCGAGCAAACAACACTTTGTGAGACTTTCCAGTTTAGTCATTAGGACATTTAAGGCACGCAAAACATGTAAGAAGCCTTATGCAGCTCAATAATTCTGACTCCAGGGTTTGTGAGGTAGATTAACCTCGAAACCCATATAGGCGAGGATACTAACGAGAAATGTATTAATTTAACTAAATAATTACTGCATTTACCTCGCCTATTTAAAAACACAATCCTCACTACGCTATGCATCTTCGCCCATCTCTGGTGCAAGCGCAGCGTAAGCAATAACTTCCATGTTACAATAAGATAAGAAAACTTACTCTAAGTAACTTGAGCGCTTCCTCGCACACTTGCATGCCTCGCGACTCGAACACCTCGACGCAGCCGAGGTACTTGACGGGGAAGGTGCAGGTGCCCGCTCTGACGGCGGCCTCGTCTGCGTGCCATTGGTGCGGTCGGGCGGACTCTGGCGGGCTGCCCTTGCGGCGGCGGAACGACTCGCGGAACGACCGGCGCAAGCGCTCCATGCCGGCGCGCGGCGGCGACAACGCACCGCCTGCGCGCGCGCGCCGGAAAGACCCGCGCACTGAAGACTTCTGCAGACAATATGACAGAAAAGTTAGTTTTACACATAAATAACAAAAAGAGGTTATACAGAGAAATCTGCGTTGGGCTCATATCAATACCTAGGGGTTCAAGCCTACCTTGAATCAAGGTCATAAATTAAATAGACCTTAGTCAACCACGCGGGCCGAGTGCGGGTTGGGTTGAAAACGGCCTATTTATTGCTGCAAAATTACTTTTCAGCAGACCCAAAATATGTTTTTTAACAAACGAGCTGAGTCCACGTTTTTTTCGGAGGGAATGAGTTATTTTACCATAGTAAAAAGTATACTATGTCCTTCCACATAATACCATCTATCATTTTATTATATTTTCGCAATAGTACTCAATTCGTGATTGCAATCAGAACAGTAAATAACTACAGCGACACTGCTTGCGCTTTTCTTTAGCCACTAATGAAACTGTTCAAATATTTGAAGCTTGTACATCCACTAATTGGTCGGTCTAGTTTGTAATATATTGTTACTTGGAACCAATAAATGTTTTCCACAAATACGGATTTCAGCAACATCAAATATATCAGATCAGGGATCAGTTCGCACGTTTTGCTTTATCGGTCTTTAGTCAAAGTACAGGACAGTAAACAATCGAGAATTACCCATCAAGTGAACAATAGGAATCAAGAGACGGGGGCAGCATTCTGAAAACCACTTCATGACTTAAAGGAAATTAACATTGTTTAATGCGAGTAAAAAACTTGTAACTTTATTTGATATGATTTTACAGATATACCTATGTAATGAAAATTTTATAGTAGGTAATTATGTTCTCGACAAAAAAAGTAAAACAAAATTTGCCCATGTTCTGCAAAATTAAGGAGCAGAATAATTTAATTTTGTCAATTGTACAGTATTTCTCAATAGTATTAATTGAATATAGATAAATTTTCAGTACTGAAAGCAGAGTAGAAATCGTGAACTTCGCTTCATTGCCTTGTAATAAGCGAAGCAAGTAATGAGAAATCATCCATGAAATCCTATTTGGCATGCAATCAAGACGCTGAATAGCTCCGAAAGTACGAACTAAATTCTGACGACGACGATATCATTAATAATTAATAATATTTATTTAGTATATTTCATTATTAATCTTTACACTGATTAGTCATATCATAATTCTGACACTCACTTCCTGTGAGGAAGGTTAACCTTAAAACCCACACGATGCTCAAGAAATTCTTTATTACAAGGAGGATGATACATCTAGCTCTAGTAAAAATGTGCGGTAGATATATAACAAACTACATATCACCAGAATCACTGCAGTGCAACCAAAATCCCTCTGCGTCGTCGTCGTTGTTTAATGTATGAATTTAAGAAACATTTAAGTATGGAGTTTATGTATAGATAAATACGATAAGATATGTGCCGCTTATAAAGTCACCGCATTTTTTTAATCAGATAACTGAGTGTAGTAGCTATCTATGATGACGCAATTATTTTAGGCAAGTAATTCGTGGCATGCGACGACAACGTAACTGCGACAGCTTGGGAAAGAACTAAACTAAATGAATATTATAGTCAGCACGTGTTGGGGTATTTCTAAAGATTTACCACAAGTCATCATCATTGAACAAACACTTTTGTTTCCTGTTTAATGTTTAAAATGTAAAATCATCATTATTATTATTTATTTCATTTATTTATTAGTCGACTTCAACCATAAAAGTTTAAAGTATTTAACTTAATTGGACCTTTAAGTGACTTATAAAGCAGTTAATTAATACTGTTTAAGTTAAAATTGCCATTGAACAGCGGTAAGTAATAGGGCATATTTAAGTGGGCCTTACCGGAAATTCTTAAAAAATCTTTTGGTGGAAATCTCTTCGCCGTAATAAAGATAAGATCGTTTTTGATTAAAGGGTTATTCATTTTATATTCGTAATTAATAAGGTTTGTAACTGACTGGAAATATATAGGTACCTACATACTAAATTTTTTTTTTAATAATTGTCGTACATCGATCCGCAAACAATAAAATAAGTACCTACTTTTAATACAAGAAATAAATATATACGTAATGCTGACATTTCACTTGGATATTGGTATTCGCGTCGTAGCCTCTAAGTTCATTTAAATATACCTACATAATTAAATATTTATGTACTTAAGAAAATTTTATTTGAACTACATATATTAAAACCAAAGTAAAGCGAATACGAACGAAACACGAATAGGTATATAGGTAACAGTATGAAATAAATAATTCGAATATTGAAAAAAACTAATATTATTTACTCTAAAAACTAAGTCAAACAAAGAACATTTGACATAATATGACCATTGACCACAGCTTAAGTAAATGACTGGCCTACCTAAGTTTACATTAACAATTCATAATAAAGCGTGGCGAAGAATGAGCAATGAACGTAATCAGTGCGTGAAGGAAGATTAACATAACATACATTTATTTATATCACGGATGGATATAAATTTTCTATTTCATTTTATTAGGTAAGCCAATCCATGCTTTATCTAATAAATCTGTGAGGTGCAAAAAGATTCTAATTTATAGAGCTCTTTAACAAATATTTAAATCATTTAGTGCTTGCTTTTCTAAATAATTAGTCGCCATTATAAATTACTTACGAAACCCAACACATTTTGTTCAAGAGGGGGAACTTCGGTTTATTTATATCCCAATGCAAGAAGTAAATGCAAAGCAGAAATCTGCAAGTTGCAAAATGCTTATAATTTAGAATACTTCAACAAATATGTATGTATGTAAACTACATATTTGCAAATTTGATATTGCGTGCTTTTCTTGGTCGCTATTGTAAATTACTTTCGAAAAGCCGTAAATTTTGTTTAAAAGGGGAACAAAAGTGTTCGGTTTATTTATATCCCAATGCAAGTGTTCGTGGCACGTGGTCGTTGGTACACACAGCACATGTCGCGCCTGCCTCTACTCACTCAGCCTTTATGACCAATATTAAATTACTTCAAACAAAACGAGAGCTAAAACCGAAGTGCGCCAGATGAAACCGTCATTCACTGCCATATCAGGCAGATGCATAAGTGCCAGCTAAATCTTCGATAAATAAAGCTTATTTGTCAGTGGCCAGATGTGTACACTTCAAGTGGTATGCGTGATATCAAATTCAACAATATTTTAATTATGCTCTCATCGACGGATGATGTTACCATCGCTACACTGCGCGAACTAAACAGAACGGCAGTGATGGCACTTAGCGTATATTCAAGGGTGACAATGAGAAATTCACACGAAATATTAGCAATGTTATCACTGGATTAGTGTATTTAAGACACAGTAAAACTGCAAACTGATATTATGAGCTATTATGATATTTGCGATGGGTTTAGCACAAAAGACATACCTACTGAAAGGAAAACCTAATTATTTTTTAAACCGGTTGGCTTGAACTTTATAATAAAAGCAGCAAAATTATTCAAGCAGTAAATGGAAAGGACAACGCCCATGAGACTAGTAAGTTGAAATCCTTGGAAAGGTTCGTACGTAAGTGTTATAAATGGTGACTTTGGAGATCCCTAAGGAACGTGAGTAGAAATTAAATATTCTTGAGATTGTGTTACATCCGCAGCTACTGCTACAGTTGCCCAAAAAATAAAATTAACAATGAGATTTTCTTTATTTCTAACTAAATCGGCAGCTATATATGATTGTATAACATCCTTGGACATAGCATAACATCACGTAGTATAAAATTATCCAGTAGTGGACATACGTTTATTCCTTGAAATTGTGTTTAGAATCGTTACTGTTATTAACACGTGAGTAACAAAGGAAGCCTTTAAGTACAGGAGTAGGTACCTACCTACTCCAGATATGATGACGATAAAATAAATAATTTCTAAAATAAAGAGATACTAAGAGTACTTCGCAAATCAATATCACGAAATCAATACTGAAGAGGCGGTAATCATCACGATCCTCTCCAACGAAATTACCTATCTATCGGAACGCGTATTGCTGAGCTAAATTTAATAACACTACCTCCAACAATGGTACACGCAATAATGGGTGTTAACAAGTAGGTTTTTAGGTACACTCGTTCAGCACTTGACCTATTTCGCTGTAATGAAATAATACTCTCGCTTATTGACAAAACAGAATGCCAGCTGTGCCGCTAACTCATTTATCGTTTGATAATTCGGATTAATGACTGTGTTTCACTTGTCTATTTTATCATTTTTGTTTCCTTTTTTATATTTGTTACTCGATGATTGAATCAATGAGTTTATCTTTGTAATCAATTTGTTACTCGCTATTTATCAATTTAGCATTTTGTGGACATGAACTACTTATGGGGTGATTTTTACTACTCCTCATTATTTGAATTACTTCTCTCTTTTAAGGAGTCGTTCGGCAACTCGTCCCAAAACAAACTCGTCCCATTGGGAAAACGAACTTTCCGGGCTGGAACTACGAATGGGACGAGTTTGTTTTGGGACGAGTTGCCGAACGACCCCTTTTAAGGAGGTATCATGAATGGGTACATATTATAGAAAATTTTAGTTTACTTAACTAAAATGACTAACTGACCAAACCAATTATGTAGGCTGCAAGGTTATTGACGTCATTAAGAATGACTATTTGAAGGAAGTTCAATAAGAATATTGACGAAAATACTAAGAATAAAAAATGAAGAAAAAAAGTTATAGTAAATACTGTTTAGAGCTAACTTTTCAGCAGGAAACTGTATACGTATATACGTAAACAGTAGGTATAAATAAGTGCCTACGTCAATAAGGCATCATAGCTCATCAATTCATTGACCATTCATCGTGCGCCTACGCACAAGCAACCATGAGGAAAACGCAGCCATGCAACTCGAATAATACGTATCGAAATCCCATGAAAACATTATTCACTGAAAATAACGAAAACCGCATAACCGCATTTTGCAAGGGAAAATAGGTCACTTTCCTTGTAACCTTAGAGTAGAGAGAAGAGTAAGAGTATTTTGAAGACAAAATACGTAATGTAAGTACATACCTTCAAAATACGTAATGTACGTACCTACTTTATACGACGATTTAAGAGTTGTGAATTAAAGAATATACAATGACAATACTTTTACAATGAAAATAACCAAAAAGGTTGAATATCGAAAAAAAAAAATGCCATTTTATAAAAAACTCATTTTATAAGAGATATAAACCCAATCAAGAAAAATATTCTAAGAGAATGAAATACGAGTAAGGTATACGTCTAAATGGATACCTACGACTCCTATGAACGTGACTGTACCTACTTGAGTTTGAAGGATAACCATTCGACGAATACATCACCTAGGCTAGGTATGCTTAATTATAATGCAAGAAACGCATACTAAGCTTATTCAAACAATAAGCAATGACCAGAGGTATTCAATAAGTCAGTGTGCGTTGAATATTGATTTACAAATAAAATGTAATCAAATCAAAGTGTCGAACCATTTTGAGATCGTTGGTTTGTCCATTCTGCGCCTGGAAGCGGTCCAGAGGCTCGTGCGGGGACGAGCCTTGGTTCCCCATTGCGACAAGTCTCCAGGAATATCTTCAGACGAAAACTTCACTAAACACTCACTTAAAATCACTGCACACGAGTCACTTTCCACATTTTCACAGAATTGAAACGGAAGTAATTTAAATGTAACGGTTAACAAACTCCATTCATGTGAGTGAGCGACACACGTTGCCCTATTTTAGAGTATTGTCCTCTTCTGATAAAACACACTATCCGTAGCAAAATAAGATAATTATTTCGACGATGTTGAACCACGGTAAACATAGCAAAGCTCAAAATAAATAATTTAGATTTGGAATGTCAACCTTGATGTCTTTTGTGTTCGGTATAGGCAGGCACAGTTTTTAATTCAAGGGCTTCATCTTGCTAATTTATTCAATCATCAAATCTCTATTACAGATCAAAAGTATTAATTATCGAATAATTTATGATCTCCGGAAATTGAATTTTAAAATGTGAGCACCATTTTGTATATTTTGAGATCTGTTTCTTTTAAGGATGCAGTAGTCTATCCGCTGATCGTGTGAATTCGTTAACAATAATTTTTAAAACGGGGGTCAACTTTTCCCACAAACGATGAATAAACGCAGAGAGGCGCATTGAACCCGGCACCCGGCGGGGGGAGAGAGGTTAGGTAGGTAGCTGGGAACGACTGCCGATGCCAGCTGAACGTTATTTTTTCCCACAGCATTGTTCTTTGGACCGTAGCATTTAACGATTACTAAACTGTTGCACTATTTGTGAATCTGCACTGACATAGATTTTCTTGTTGATGTTTAGCACTTCGTTTTATTTTGACTAGAAATTATTTGAGGAATGTGACAGTTATAGAGCAGAAAGAGGCGCGCGCGCGCCGCGCATGGAGCGGCCTTTACCGTCGAACTGACTGGCGCACGGTGAATCGCAGAAACCCTGCAGTAGACCCGTCCCGTCCCGCCCTGCCTCGCCCCGCGACCGACCGGTCCCTTGCTTTGCATTGTCAAGATTGACGACCGGTGAGATCATCATTCGGATACCTTGCTTTTAGCCTTTAATTCCAACTTGATAAACCTCCATCATATTCATTTTAACGAATCTTAATTATTAACCAGACAATCGTCTTCTAAAAATTTTGAAGGCTCGTTTCGTCTTTGTATTATATCCACAATATTAGATTTTTGTACAAAAATAAATTAAAAGAAAACACTATTTCATTACTATACATTAGCGCTAGGTAGATTATGAGACTGGAAGACATGATGATAAAACTAAAAGTACAATAACAAAACTTATCCGCATGCTTTATCTTTGTCGTGATGCATGCTATTACTATTCGTATAAAGTAAAGCTACTCTTTGTATGGAACATAGAGACACACTGAGACAACATTTTTCATTTCGAACGTTCGTGGGCATGCGCCGGCGCAACAGCTGGATTAGCGCGTGCGAGTGGGACGGACGCAGGTGTAAAGCTCAGGGATCTGTTATTGGCGTGTGCACCAGAACATATGCCGCAAATGGAAGCACCCATTTTGAGGACGGAAGAAAAAAGTTATTAACTTGCACAAACAATATTTTTAGAACAAACATCTGCATATAGACTTTCTCTTTCTTTCTTATTTGCTCATTACTTTGCAACTATTCCATCAAAGAGCAGTGAGCTCATACAATTTGGCACACTCGAAGTCACACGTAGGTGTGTTTAAAACAAGACCAAATTTAAAATGTATAAGTAATCATTCTGTTGGGATGTATCATTCATTAAACACATTATCAATGCTCCCACGTGTAAGTATTGTATGCAGCTCTAACATTCAGGACATGTCATTGATCTCCCACGTGTCGTCAAATTGGTCGAGGTTCTCAAATTCCCAAACATAACTTTTATTCGATTTTACTCTCCCTGGGTTTGACTCATAGCTTGACTGAGTCATTGCACCACATACCTTGGGAGGGCACGTTTGAACGCAGATTACGTTATTCTGATAGAATGCATTTACAGTTTGAAATAAAATTGTTTAGTTTGATAAATACTTATAAAAAAAGATACTCAGATTTCTAAATAAATAATTTCACAATCAACTTAATTGACTTATTGGAACATCTTTTTTCTACAATTTACGACTCCTCTCTACGAAGCACCCCAAAGTTATTCTCTCTTCGATATTTCCTTCCATGATGTACATGTTGTCATGTCGTATCTATCTGTATCCCAACATTTTGCTCTCAGACTTTTGTTTCCAATTTTTTCTTTCTTTCCCAACAATTTTTCTAGTTCATCCGAAGCGCGTTTGACTTTTATTCTGTTCTCTCCATCATTTCAAAAACCTACAGCCTCTATAAAATTATTTACTAGCAGAAAAGATATTCCACAGCAAATTTCAGAAACAGGTGCTTTCAGTACTTTGCTTTCATTTTTATCTACAAAAACCATTGCAGGTTTGGTTCATAGGTAGGTACATAAAATATATACCAAGCAAGCACTATCAAGAAAAGATTGAAACCAATTTGCATCCTAACGTAACCAATTAACTGCTTGTAACTACCTGTAAGTGAAACCTTACCAAATCGTCAGTGGCCGTCTATAAGCGAGTAGTGTGTTGACATTATATAATACAGTGTACCTATATGTACAAGTTTCGTACGCATTGCTACACAAATTTTCTACCACGTTGTTAAGCGAGGTGTGTCGTGTTATTGACCGATTGCATGACTTAGTGTGGGTGGGATCATTGCACCGGAAACCAAAAAGCCCTACATTGAATTTCCAAGAACTTATGGTAGATCATCCATTTCCAATCCATTCCAATCCATCCATTTCCAATAAAGAATAGAATAGAATATACCTACTTCTTAAAGTTTCATCATCAAAAGAAACGATGGCATCATTTGCGATCAATAAACAAATACATTTTGGAAATCTCTATGGGAAGCACTAATAATGATGAAGAACTAATAACACAATTGTAGAAATGCTTGTGCAGCTTTAACCTACATTCATTGTGACTACATGACAATAGATCGAGACGGCATCATTCGGCGCCGAGACGCCGCTGGCGCCGCCGCCGCCGCCAGCGCAACCTGCGTATATTATGTGCGTGTGAACATGTGACTCACTGGTTTTTCGGATTTTACTATTTCCTCTGCTTTTTAAAGTAAAGGTCCTGCATTATATTTAATTTAGTTTGTTGGAGCACTTGAATAAGTCATTCATTCAGTCGGGTGACTGTTTCATAATGAATGTGTACGTACCGAGATGCGACAATCTTTCACTCCATTTTCTATTGTACAATGTTGCATGTAATAGTAACAAATTATCAACAGTTAAAAATAAAGAAGACTAATTAAGTATAGTATAGTTTATGTTATGTCATGCTTTGCATTCAAGGGCTCAGCTTAGTATCGTTAGCTTTCTTTTTTAACAATTATACTAGGTCTTGTTATCTACATGTGCTCTGCTTCTCTAACCTTCTTAGACGTACGACATTTTCTTAAAATTGTATGATTTTTATAACCACTGTTTCTTTCCCTCTTCAGTGTTTCTTCAGTTCTCTTTATTTTTGACTCACTTGTTCGCCGTACTCTGACTCAACAACATACTATTATTTACTATACTCTTAAACAATCCGTTATTTTAATTTTTTAATTGTGTTATTTCAACTTTCAATCAGGAAGCCTTTTCATGCTATGACTTTGAGGCATATTCCTTCTTAGCTGGCCGTTAATTATAGTTTCCTGTATAAAAAGGCTGAAACTTTATAATTTTCTCGCTTCGATAAAAAAAGGAATATTAAACAAGTAACGTGCCAATACTTTGTTCTACTGAAATACCATTCCTAATTTCAGGATGTGTCGTGCAAGTACATACAACACAGAATTTTTTTTTGCAAATAATTTTCTGATGGTTCGCGAGTTTGATACTCTTCATGCTTCCTTATCCCCTGGTACATCTACGTAGATATCTGCAAAGAAGTTTCTGTTGGCTGGATGATCCGCGAGTCGTGTCGAGGACATTGTCCCTTCACCGACCGTAAAATTGATGGCCCGCGTTTCTGTTGTCCGTGCTTGCAGCCTGTGCGACATTTCCGCAAACTATTTTGCCAACTCGGTCATCTGAAGAAACTAACTACCAAGCTACCGTTAGTCCACACCAGTAATTCACGAGGTGTCAATAAAAAATCAAGGTTTGTTCGTAGAAGGTTTACCCACTCTCTCTACTAATGTACTCAGAGACAATTGTATTACTAAACATAATAGTTTCAAAGTATACTTTGTTAATTACTACGTCTACTTTAGATATTGGGTTTCGTGGGCTCTTAAGGTTCTTTAACTAAAAGTGAATATAGTTCAGTAAGGGTTCAAATATTTTTTGCAACATATTTGCATTCATTATTTAATTTAGGTCTAGTTGTAAGAAAAACGCGTAATATTTATTACATAAAATGATACTTTTAAAATTTGAGGAAATAAAAATGTGTGCCACAAGATGCAGTGTGCAGAACAATGGACATAACTAAGTGTCAGTTACATAACGAATACAAAGTCACAAAATGTAATCGTGAAAAAGAATATTAACTAACGAGATGTATAACGAGATTAATAAAATACCTACTAATTTTATTTACACTATTAACACTAAATCTCTGATGCTAATAAATGTAGGTCATGAACCGTTGTCTGAGCTATGCAATAACGGTGGACACTGTATCATGTTAATACGGTGCCTATAAATAATAAATCAATACAATAGCGCCTATATTTAGAAAATAACGGTGTACACAATAATGTGTGATACCCTTAAAAGGTGTAAGTTAAATAAAATTTTCATAACCGCTACTGCTGTCTGACCAAGGCTGGCGGTAAATCTGGCAGCTTGCATACAAAGATCCAAACTTTAATGTATAGATGTAGAATTGCGATCACGTTTGGAATTCAGCGGATGTCGCGGAAGTGTGACCATAGTGCAAATGAACCTTCGACTGAAACCACAATCGCTAGTTGCTGGACGCCATTCCAACTGGACGGTTATTTCAAAAGTTCAATCGTGTGCGGAAGCAAATTCAGTGGTTCATAAATAATTCTAAATAAAACGGTATTTATAAAGAACTTGGTGAATGTATGAAAGAATCTAACGAAAATTTGCTTATTTACATTATAAGTAAAAGTTGAGAACTAATTTTGAAGACTCGTACATCGGAAAGGGAAGACAAAACGGCGGCGTACGGAGACGAAGCAATGACAGCTTGGACCATGTTCAGCTGGAGACGCCTGTACAGCAGTGGGGCCAGTGGACGAGCAGAAACCCACGAGGAGAGCAACGCGGTGCTACCAGCAGACGCCAGGCAACTGGTCTACAACGTGTACGTATACTTCAGTAGACGACCAGGGAGGAGTGCTAAAGCGGCCATATCCAAAACTGCTAAAGCCACTATGATACCTAAAGATATTATTGCCGATATAATAAGAGACAAATACAGTAACTGACACGAAATTAGTATCGCGAATCGGAACAAAATGATTATTTGATGTTACTATAAATCAATCAATTTTACGTTTTAGCTATATAGAACTGTAATATAAATGAGTAGACTTCAGTATGGTGAAACTCAAATGCTATTTGTGTGTGGAGTCAAGGTTTATTTGGACGTCAGTTCAGTACCAGGTCAATATGATTGGTCGGAGGCATATTCGTGGACGTCACGTTGCGAGCAATTTAGCAGATACGATGATTGGCTTTTACGACCAAATAAAATTGAGAGGATTAAGCTATGAAAAAGTTTAATAGGCATCAATCAAAATGTGTGAAATAAGTTGCTGAAGTGTGAAAAGTTTTCAGCAAACATTGATATTATGTCGCTAAATAATAAATAAAATATGAAAATTGTTTTTGTATTCTAACAATCGTTGTCAGCACTAATGATTTAAGTATACAATAATAATATATAAATGTATATCCAGTTGAACTGTTAATGTTTTATACGTTGCGTTATATAATCGCAGTATTCACAGTATGTGCGAATTGTTATACAATAACTTGGTAATTTTTAGTATAGGAATTTATTTATTTATACGAGTAATACGTTTGATACAATACAGACACTACTTATATAAACAACATATGTACAGAAATAAAGAAACAGTTACAAGAAAGACCGATCTATTCGCTTGTAAGAAAAAACATTTTATGACTCAGGAGAAGCAATTGAATCTTGTTCGTTGTCTTTAGTTGTGAGCTGAGTGACTGCAATTTGAAATGTTACCTATATTTGTCACTAGAAAGGCGTGTATTCATATAATTAGAACCAAGTGTGACTAAGTAAATAAGAGCTCTTGCAAAACACTAATAAATATACGGTATTTATTTATACATTATCATTTATGCTGAAATAATACCAATGTGTAATATTTTGTAAGAATTATTATTAATGTATATTCATGCATTTTAATGAATGCACATAGAACTAAAAGTCATATACATCTCGTTATTTGTGGTGCATACTCATATTTGCATTGCCACTGTACAAATTAGTAAATGATCTCAAATATATAAAATTGTTTTATGATTAAATACAAATAACTTTATGCGAGTTTTATTTTAATAATAATGGACAGGTTTCTATGACGCGACGACGACGTCAGCGTTGGCATTAGGCAATTTTAACTATAAGCTTTAAAAATATAGTATAGCACAGTTGGTTATGAAATCAAAACAAAGACAAAATTTTACTTACTTTTATTTACAACTCGTCCAGCACCGACTGCACATATTCACAAACTTTACAACACATTCAACACAATAACACCATGGATAAAATTAAACTTGTTTTAATAACCGAACGACGACAATCTTCAACGAACGAAAGGGTTTCTCTAACTAAAGCTTCCGGATTGGGAACTGGCATTGGCGAGAGCTGTTTATTTGTTTCGCTCCTACTGGCCCTAAAATTACTCTGAAACGCGTGCCAAATAGGCGACGTCACATGTAAACTCAGCTAATTGCTTCAATGCACTGAGATGTGGAACGGTGGATTTCAGGCGAGCCAACGGAGGCGCGGGCGCGGTGGTGCGTCGGTGGTGGCAGGCGGGTTGCTCCGCGTGAAAACACCAACACACTCTGATTCACACGTAACGTTCGACTGTTTCGACACCTTCCAATCCGTGAAGGTTACTACAATACACAGCGAGTCTATAAAAAACCAGCAAACGCTAAGGCGGCCTTGCTCTGTGAAGTGTTCCGTAGATAATTTAAACTCTGTTTGGTGCTGAACCATTCAAGGAAGTCGTTGCTACAGTAAACTAACATCGACAACTATATCAGTTCAAAAATATGATGGTTTGGGGTATACTCGGGAGTGCGACTGCAGAAAACAATTGTGAAGATCGTATCCAAACAGAGAACCCTAGCTTTTCGTGTAGAACTAAGAATGCAATTTCTAGGGTAATTCAGATGCATCCTACTAAATACAAAGATAAGTAGGGCGCCTCTAGCGCAATAGGGAATTTTAAGAGATATTTTTTCTTTGTCCTGTAGGAATATATTAGAATATCTACATACTTACATGCTATATAGAGTTAGGGTTAAGAATCTCACCAAACACAATACGAGTAGGTTAGATAAATAAAAAACAACGCAGAAAATGCATCTAGAGTCAGTCACGGAAAACTGCTCTGTCACTGCTTCAAAGTCAAGAGGCGCCAGCAATTTGCGGTTAAATAAAACGATAGCGAGAGCAAAGTAAATGAACTTCTAGATAACGGATTCTGAGTACCTACCATCTATGCTAAATTAAATACAGTCACTGCATGGAAATATACAAGATTATTATTATAACATAACATAACTACCTTAGGGTATAAATAGAAAAAAATCTGGGAGGTTTCTAAGATAACTACATAATGTCAAGCATTTTGATTTGGTTAAATAAAACTTAAGTATATTATATGATACTAGCTTTCCGCCTTTCCCGTGGGACTGAGGGAATTTCCCGCAGTAAAAGATAGCTTTTGTGTTATTCTGATGGATAAGCTATATTATTGTAAAGTTCTATCAAAATCTATTCAGTAGGTTTTACGTAAAACAGTTACAAACATCCATACATCCATCCATCCTCAGAAACTTTCGGAAAAATCCAGCAGTTTCCGGAATTCTATTGTTTGTCTATTGTTATGTAGTTAATATTTTAATATTATGTAGTTAAAATGTGTAAATAAATCCTTTATTCTGGTTGTTCAGTACTTGGTATCCGTCAGTACGTAACATTGATATCAGCCAATAAGCTCATCCGTCGGTGCATAACGTTCTATCGGCCAATCAGAGATCTCATATCCGGTAATTAGCGACTTTACCTAATGTTACCTACGATAAACCGAATAGTTGCCTTGCCATGGTATCTTCGTATCCTTCTAGCTAGTAGATTTCAATTATTAATATTTTTTAACCATGCGAGCGAGACTGATAAACGTCAGTTTACCCAATCACTCTAAAATAGTTCAACGGATTGAAATGAAATTTTGTTAAATTAATTTTTTTATATTTAAAGTAGCGAATCCAACCTTGAACCAAAACATCGAATCTGTTCGTTCATAATAGTCGCTATAAGAAAGAATTGACAACTTTGCAGAACTTCTCTCATTTCGTTGCTGAACTTAAAGAAGAACAAAGTTTAATTACATTTCCCTAGTTAATCTTTAGTACAGCCACAGAATACCAAATAGTAGTCCCTAGTACAGTTTGAAGGTCGTTTTACCGCAATACAAAAAGCCTTTCACTTATGATATTTTTGCAATACACCATATATATCTACCTACATACATGTGTAGGTACAGAGAAGTAAATCTTTAGGAGCCTACGTGAATCATCATGACGCCAACGACACGACGCATGGAAGAGACGACCGCGACGTCAACGACGGCTATCACTGCTTTGGGTTTAATATGATGCTAGCTGGCAGCTTACAAAGCTATTCGATATTAGAATACTTCCCGCTGTCCCCATCATAGGGATACGTCTAATGATTGGAGACAACGGGAGCAAAAGGTGTAAAATTTTATATTAAACTGTTCAACATTTTTAATTTTATGTCATAGGTAATTAGGTACAATATCTTTTCAGCAGGAGGCTGAACAAGGCGTACTTACACACGAAAAGAAATTGGAGAGATCTTGAATTCTAGATTCATATTTGCTATTCCAGACATCTTTTCAAAAATACTACCTAGTTGATGTGCACAGCATTCAAACAGGCTGTTAATAATAGTTTACATCCTTCATACCAAAATTATTTAAAAATGCAGCAGCGTTGAAATAAAACTTAATAAAAAAGTGTGACGTAGATTGGTTAAATAAACAAGTATGTACCCTAAAGAAGTATAAATGAACTGTTGAACAAATAAGTAATAAAACAAACACATCCAAAGTAAGAAAAACAAACAAATACAAACAAGAATAAAACTGAGATGATTAATTAAACCCACATCTGTGATTAACTAACAATGCAATTAAAAATACTATGTCCCTAGAATATCACGGAGTATTGGTGTCAATAGGTTGATTACTGTAGGCGGCTGTACATTTGCTAGGCGCCGATCAATTGTCTAATGCAACATTTATTGTCTGCCTTTTCTATAGCTTTATTCCGAAGTATTAAAAGTTCTCTCTGTAAGAACTTTATGATTTTTTAAAGTGTCGAGTTTTTTAAGGTAGTAGGAAACCTTTGAAACACACGCCATAAAGTTTTTGTTTGACATTATCAACAATTATTTTTTATTATCAAAACATTGAGTCCGCAAAAAATAATGTATTTTTCGTCGGAATAACGCTAAAAGTTAAATGTTTATGCGTTCTTCAACATACCTGTTTTTGGTTTTTAATTCATAATTACATATTTTTTTCTTCACATGATATCCTTGAGATGATAGCCAAAAATAAGTATATAACCTTAGTTAGGTATATGATGGTAAATGATGTTAATGACGATAACAGGCAAAGGATTTGAAATAAAGGTAGGTATAACGGAAAATTTGAGAAAACACTGATGGTATACCCATATTCCCTACAAATTAAAATGCCAAAGGGATAAGCGAGAAGAAGGGAAAGATAACATGAAGCTGGGTCACTTAACTTTTTAATATTTTGATACGTCCCCACAGGGGCCTCGAGCGATCGAGCTTACCCTGAATTTAGGGTTATCAGCGGGTTTAAAAGTGCCGTTATTGAAAAATCGTATCGCAATTCGCACACCACTTTCATAAAATGCGACTTGCGGATGATTCATATTCCAACTCATCAACAGAGTAAAACAGATGATTGTGAAATAATTAGAACGAAAATCATGGTGATTCATCTGAAATTTTAATATCGAATTGATCTTCTAGTTTTTGCTTTTATCTTGAAAGCTATGAATAATATTGCTTCTTTGTAGAAATTTTATGAAATTTTTTCGATTGTCACAAACAAATGCTCTTGTCTACACATTATTACAGTAGGTTGAATACTTTAGAAGATACATAGTATCTCAATAAAATATTGATGTCTGTTTACCAATTATATTATTCAGAATAGAAACAAACACACGCGAATGGCGACTTATCAATCAAGTAGTGTTTCATCTTCATCATCTCTATCATCAACATCATACTATGTCAACATCGACGGGGGCTCCATTAGTAAAACTCCTAGGCAGCCGATTCAGATAAGACTGCACTACTATTTGGTATTCTGTGTCTGCACTTAATGCCCGCTTTTCGGCAACTGAATTTTCCAGTACAATTAATTTTAAGTCGGCAGAAAATGGAACTTTAAAAATCAATCTGAGTGTAACGTAAAGGCACGTAGGTGAATTGCTAAATGTAGTTGCGTGGATAAGCGGAAATGAACGTGATGACTTCCTATTTCGCATCTGTTGCGACTTGCGACCTGCTACTGACACAGTTGCCGCTTTACTTTCTACTGTTATTGTAGTAACGCTTTGGGATGAGAATTTCGCGCATCTGTTCCTATTCTTATTATGTATTGTCTAGAAATCCAATCTCGGTTGATTTCTACTTGTGCAATTAAGTAATAGGCGATTGTAATTATCCAACTAATCTCACCAATATTATAAATGCGAAATTTTTAATGTCGGTCTGTTAGTTCTGCCACAGATAATTGCTTTTACGCTGATATTTCGCTGAAAGGATTTAGAGGAAATTTGTAAGGAAGTATTATTTTATTGCGGGACAAACTTATCCTCATGGGAAAACTCATAGTGTTATATGGAGTTATATCTGATGTTTTTTCGCAACGAGAAACCACGCTTATCTATCTACATATTTATTTTTCTTTTCGAATCGACGACAGCAAACTTCGAATTCGCCTGGAAACTAGTTACATGAGCTGTAGCGGTATAAGCAGACCACACTTCACAACTCTTTCCGCGAACAGGTGACAAGAAGGACAGCTAATGAGATGAGATGTTCCATACATAATAATATTGAATCTTGTTTTTCATGACCTTCTAACTTTTTTTGACAAATCTCAGAGACCTCCTGACTAGATCTGTACAAAGACCATTAAAAGAGCAGTAATCACTTGTAAATGAGTTAAATAGTAATGGTTACCGATGACGACAATATGACTTTGGGCTTGTGCCAGCCAAAAAACAATTGTAGTCAGTGAACAGCAAAAACGTTCCACAAACTTAGCTCAAACGTTTTTGCTAATTCAGTTGAATCTCCAAAATATAATTGTGTAAGATAACTCTCAAAGATATCGCACTCGTATCGCTCGGGGCAACCCAAAATGGAAAACAAACTGTTACATTTTCTAATGGGATAAAATAACATGAAAATTGCTTCTTTGTAGAAATTTTATGAAATTTCTTCGATTGTCACAAATAGTCCGGTTCGCTCCAGTACTAAATGAAAAAATTCTTCTTTATTTCGACGTACCTAAAGTCTTTTTTCAAGGTATTATTTGAAAAATGTAAGCTTGAAATATATAATTAAAGTAATATGGTGATTACTTACCCATCTCTTCTCATTCATTTACTTATATTTGCGTACTCGTAGTATAGTGATCCTACGACTACGTTTCGTAAATTAGCTCTAGCTCAGGCACCATAAATCATATAGTAATTATTGTTACCTTTTTGATTAGGTAATTTGTTTTAGAATTAAAGTAGTAATCATTGTTTCCACGAAAACGTTATAGATTTAGCGTAATCTGTGATAATATTTATACACAATTTCTTTTTTCAATGATTCTTATTATTGCGCGGTAACCGCTGAATTGGCGTATTCGATGTATAAGAACGTCTTTTAGGTAATATTATACACTTTCAAATAATACCAGTAACAAAGAAATCGGTCCACTAGTTTTCAAATTACAGCGTAAAAACAAAAGTACAAATTCGCCAACTTTGATTACCCCTCCCCTCCTCCCTCCACCACTTTAGAACTTGACGACCGACAGTTCCACGTACAGGACACCAAGACGAATCCAACGGTATGAGTCGTTGCCATTTACAGGAATGACAGATGAAACTCAAGTTCTAGAGCACTTTTGGTCTAAAATGAACCGGACTAAAACAAAATGCTCTTGTTTTGCATGAGTCCTAAATAGATTTTAGAATGTGATGTTTATGTTTCATCATCATTTCAGTCCAAAGACGTCGACCGCTGTACGAAGGTCTCCCCAAAGATCTTCACAACAAATCGGTCTTGCACTGCCACTGCTATCCGTTAGGTCGCCGGCATCCATTTGCTTGTTTATCGAGTGGGTTTCCAGGTTAACCTACCTCACAAACCCTGGTGTCGGAATTATAGAACCGCCTTAGGCTTCCGACATGGCTCCTATAACGACTAAATCCGCAAATAGTAGCCGCGACCAACGGCTTTACGTGCCTTCCGAAGCACGGAATCTTTTTTCCTTTCGGACAATCAGCTGATTCAGTCTGCAATGTGGGGAAACCAAACTGGGGAAAGTCTCACAAAGTGATATTTGTTCGATGAGTCCACACCGGGATTCGAACACGGAACCTCGTAACGTCAGGCGAGCTTTTGACCATTCGACCACGGAGGTATCCAGTGGCTTCCCGCGACCCTCTTCAGATCGTCTCGGTCTACCTTGTGGGGGGCCTGCTCACGCTACGTCTTCCAGCAAGCGGCTGCCATTGAAGAACATTACAGCAACAAGCCGTACGGCAATGCGGCCAGGGCGGGTATTCAGGTATATATTTATATAATTCTTTGATTTTTTTGCAACAAAACTGTGCTGGGGGGGGGGGCTCTATTTAAAACATATTTCAGTATAAACTGTAGACTAGTTGCCTTTACGAATCCATTAGATTAGACTGTGCTGTGCCATTAGCAAAGTGGAGGCTTTGAAAATTACGTTAATTCAAATTTTTCAAATTCAAATTCAAACGCAACAAAGGAAGCAGCATAACAATGCCGCAAGCCCAGACTTGCTTGGACAACCTCAATTTATGCTTTGGGCATTGCCAGAAAGAAAAAACATTTGGATTTAATTTACCTTGATAAAGTCCACTAGTGAACAGCGAAAGAGCGCACACCTCGATCATCAATAGTTTGACGCTAAGGCTGGGTGCCTGGACACTTGGGAATTGGGGGGAACGAGGCTGCAGATGAGCTGGCAAGGCAAGGGTCCGGTGCCCGACCTATTGGGCCGGAGCCCATGCTTGGGGTGCCGAAATCCGGCTCGAGGCGCCAACTGGTGGCCTGGGAAAGGCACCAAGCACATAACACCTGGCTTGAATATGCTGGCCTTGCACACTAAAAACAACACATTCCAGGATTCCTACCCAAATCAAGAACCGAGATACTAAAACTCGACCGGTTGAGCATTCGTATACTCATTAGGGCCCTTACTAGGCATTGTAAACTCAATAAGCACATGAATAAGATGGGCTTATCAGAAAACCCTTACTGTAGATTCTGTGCGGACGAAGAGGAAACCCCACTTCACATTCTCTGTGACCTTAGTATGAAATCTAAGGTGAAGGCCATTTAGTTTGCAGACATATTAATACTTTCCCAAAGTCATGAAGCAGATACAGATAAAACTTTCCGTTATTTTCATAAGCATGCAATATACCCTATAAAAAAGTATTATAAACTGGAGAAATCTTGCTGATTTACGTAAAATTTTATGTTTACCTCAAAGTTCAAATATCACTGATCAACATAGCGTGAAGTTAACATTGTTAAATAAAATTACTTGTACAGGTATCCTCCAAGATTAAGGAACTGCAAAACTTTTACTCCTTTTAAGAATGTCAGTTGTAACATCACTACTTATTATAAAACAAAGTCGCTTTCTCTGTCCCTATGTCCCCATCTATATCCCTTTGTATGCTTAAATCTTTAAAACTACGCAACGGATTTTGATGTGGCTTTTTTTTTTAGAAAGAGGGATTCAAGAGGAAGGTTTATATGTATAATACATACATAAATACTTAAGGATAACCCACAATAACCATTTTCCCGTGCGGAGCCGGGGCGGGTCGCTAGTTTATTATATTATTTTCATACCAATCTAAATAGGATTATAATACAAAACCAACATTCAAGAATACATAAACAATACAACATTCAAGAATACATAATTATAACTGACAAAAAGCAATGAAAAATTTATTTAGCAATTATTTGGGTCAGAGTTTTCAGATCATTGGGCTTTACTAATTTTGATTTCAAATTAATTTATTAAATGTCTAACAAGATTCTGACAAGTTTATTAAAAACTTCATACTGTTACAATGTTTTTGCATAATGAATGAATGACCATCAATAAATGTAACATTATAAGGTCAACTACTGCTAACTCAAAGCAAGTAGTGTAAAATGATAGCTGAATGAATATATGGTAGGTATCATCTACATAAGGACTGTTATCCAGTTATACATCTAGATACTTACCTATCATAAAATGTGGACCGCCGATGATTATAGCTGAATTATGTAAGAATTATCCCTTCATACTACGAGCCACTCGCGTTCCCGAGTTTCCAGACCACGAGACAAAACGAACAGGTACAGCAGCGAGAAACGACAGGAGCCGCGATAAGGCTTGAGCTGTTATCATTCGATACTGAACAGGTTTGATTTTCTCATATAAATCTGCAGTGGTTTTCACTTGAGATTTTACTGTAGCAATATCACACAAAACAAAATTATGAAACTAATGAAGTATTTCAGTAAGTTCTACGGTTACAACACTAAATTTTGTGCTAAATTGTGTAAACTTTTGGTAAATTTGCGCCCGATACTAAAACTAATAAAATCACTGATAAATGAAGATTTTTTTTATATTTGAAAATGTCACGTATGTCAGTCGAATAAAAATTAGAGTTGCCAACGATAAAACTTATTTTACTTTTAGACAGTAGGATAGGGGGGCTCAAAGAGAAAAGTAACTATAATAAAAAATTACGCCATATTGCGGAATTTCAACTTTATAGTAATTTTATTATGGGAATTGTTGCCATAAACATATTATAATATATTTTTTATACCTACTCTAAGTTATAAATATACAGGCGTCCCACGGCCCACGGGCCCACGGCTGGCTATGCCACATGGAGGAAAAGTACCTTAAATATTGTAGATAGAACATTTTACTAAAAGAAGACTTTATTTTAATTTAATAATCTATTAAAACTGCATTCATACATTTTTTAATAATAAAGTACGTGGTTGAACCGGAAATCGAATCCGCAACACGAGAAAAAAAATCTGAGTTTTAACATATCGATCGATAGGCTTCATCATAAGGATAATTTTTTGCTAAACAACATAGTATCAGAAATAAAAGGAAGACTAATGAATTTTAACATTTGATGTGAAAAATTAAAAGCTCACACGGTATGAAAGTGTCCACGAGCTGCAAACAGAACTTAGACGTATTATTCTAAATATAAAAAAAATCGACAGGGAGTGAAATAATTAAAAGAGTGCGACTTTGTATTAAACAGCAAGGGAGTCACTTTGAGCATTTGATAAATTGATTGATTTTGTATTAAAAATGTTAAAATACATAGTCTTCCTTTTATTTCTGACACTATGTTATTTAGCAAAAAATTATCCAGAAATAAAAACGAAATATTTTACGAAAATTACAAAACGATGAAAGTATTTCGAGAAAAACATACTTTTAAATTCTTTAACCTATTTGAACCGCTTAAAGTTTTTAAAAGTAGCTTTTATTTAAACTAATAATATTTGTTTTTACCTTTCTCGGGAACGTAGGTATTAATGAGTAATCAAATGCTGTCAAGTCTGTAAGTAGGCACTCTATGTCTCAGACGTCAAATTATAACAGCAGCTGACCACTAGAGTTGGGAATGTCGTTATAAGTCACTGTGATGAAAAATATTAGCTATTTCTGTACTTTATGAAACACGTTGTGTAACCTATGAATAGTTCTTTTTTTTTTCAAAGTGTAGGTACTATTCTACACATAATTATTTTTATTTTAGTCACGTTTGTATGTTCTATACACTAATAAAACTGGCAAGACGCGAGGCGCAAAACGTCGCGATAAGCGACAGGAAGGGTGGTAGTACTACGTCGTTTAGTTAGTGCCGTGCGATCTGAATTAACTATAATTCAAAATAATAGACTTAAATTATTGAGCAAATACTAATTTGTTCTATTATTTTATAGCAAATACTGAAATGTACTATATTTTTTTCATTCCTTTCCTTACCCGTAAGGTGAGGGGGGCAAAGTGCGCCATACTTTTTTCATAGATGACATATATGCAGAAAAATCTTTTGTTATAGTTCATTAATAATCTCAACTTGGTAAATTTAAGAACCTATGATATTTTGACACTACGACCAATGACATAATAATGGAATCCAGCGGTAAAATAAAGAAATTTTAGCCTGAAATCAGAAACGCGTACGCTAGGCGCACTTTCCCGCAAAGGTGGGGAAGTGCGCCTGGTAGAGTTAAAACGCATTTTTAAAGCGTTAGATTGAAAACTAACACATTTTGTAGTAGACCATAAACAACAACACGCACATTTTTGTCTTTTTTATTCATTGTCTCATCCTAAAAGTATCTACAGATATGAAAAAAAAAATCGGGTAAGTGCGCCATACAATTGTAAATCAGGAGTTGTGAACATTTTTTTTGGCTCAACTTTTAAACTCACTATGACAAAAAGTATGACAATGATAATGGGCTTTAAAATAAAAATAAAATAAAATAATAAAAAAAGTAAAGTAAAGTAAATAAAGTAAAGTAATAAAGTATTCTACTGCTAGGCGAAAAGAGACCTATCTATATTTCATGTTTTTTTTTTTCATTAACTCACTTATACGCCTTACAGATAAGCAAGAGTCTCGCGCGCCTATGCCAGACGAACGTGGCGTCCTTATCAGCTTTTGTATTTTTTTATTTAAATTTCAACAAAAAATATATTGGTAAGCAGTTAATGGCGTGCAGCATAATGTAGTATGTTAACTACAGCACATTAGTAATTATTTACCAAACACTGACAAGCATTCACTAACATGCTTATAAAATTTGTTACCGTTCATTATATGTTTTTTTTTATATTTGTTCTGAAATAAACAACATAATACAATAAAATAAATAAATAAAAACTGACCTATACCTAACCTAACCTAAGCAGAGTTAACAATATCAGGTTTTAAAATGTTTACTACCTCTGTATTGCGGGAAAGTGCGCCATATGAACAGGCAATGTGGCGCACTTAGCCAACTTGACAAATTTGAGTTTAGAAATTTTAATTCGCTATAATTTATCAATTTGACTAGATATAGCTAAAATAAAGTCAAAACCTTAAGTAAAATATTTTATTTATATACCTACCCCATTTTTTTGTTGGAAAACACTTATTTTCCTCAGATTTTTAACGATTACTTCCACGATGTCAATTCTGCTCCACCACTTTCAAAGTCAGAAAAAAAAGATGGCGCATATTTCGAGTTAACGATTACAGAGCCATCTGTCTCTTTACCAAGAACTATGTTTTAGTTACTTATATCGATGTAAGATGTCGTTACTAGTACTCTGTCAGCAGTTTACGATATATTTATAGTAGGCGCACTTTCCCGGTAGGCGCACTTCACCCCCTTCACCTTATACGCGATGAAACAAACTTATTAAGTACGAAAAACAAACTCGCCCGCCACTCGATCCATTGACGCCCTATAACTTAATTATAGATTATGCTGGGACGAATTACTGCAAAAAAGGACGATGAAACACCGCTACAATATAAATACATAAATTGCAGAAAATGTTTAAATTTCATTAATTTTTAGTAAGTACCCTCGGTGGGGACATATATGAGCTGTTAACGAACGAACTCATTGCTGATTCTCGAAATAAAAATGTTTAATTAGAGGATTTTTAATTTAGACACTATTTCTTCATTTTATAAATCGTACTATAATTTACAGAAAGTACTATCTTTTTATCTTCCACCTATTTCACGGGAGACAAAAGACAAAAGACGAAAGGGACGCAGTTATGCGTTAGAATGAGATACAAATACACCGCGCTCACTCTTGCGCATAACTGCATCTCTTTCGTCTTCTGTCTTTGACTACTGTCAAATACCCCAACTGTCAGTCAAGTCAAGTCAGACCAGGAAAGCGCGGGAAACCTCGTACGAGTAGGAGTTATTTTGCGTATTGGAAAATTAAAATTTTAATTTTTAGTGATAATACTTTATGGGCAGTTTGGTAAAGTAGTACCCTCAAACTCGTTAGAGCAGAGACAGGTGCTGCCGCCTACGAAATAACCATAAACTCATTAGAGCAGAGACAGGTGCTCGGAAATCTCAACTCTAAAATCGGCTTTTTACGGGCTAAACCATGGAAAAATCGCTTGTACGGTGTATGGACATATGGTAGAGCGTTTATGAAGCAATCTATTGGCACTTTTATTTCACTATGTGCCAATACAAAAAATTTAAAAAAAAAAATTCGAAAGTGACAGATTGTATGAGCGTTGTGGAAGTGTTGTGTTTATTTTACAATTTATTCAAGAATTTACCACAAATGAGGTCTAAACTCGACAAATAAGTGTTTTATAGTGAATCAGTGATGTGCCAAAAGGTATTCTAATAAGAATTATGTGTTTTCCAATTAGAAAAAAATTACGAAAATTTACTTCGGCATCATGGTAAGTTTTTTCCATTGTTCGATATTTACTATGAAAAATAGGGTCATATACCGTAATTTATACTAAAAAGCAAACAAAAAACAAATAGTTCAATCAATTATCTGCAATATTCTCAAATTTCATCAAGAATAATACAATAGTTGCAGAGTAATTTTGGTTCTTGCAAAAGCTTGCAAAAAAAGTTGCAAAAAAAAAAAAAGCGGTCAGCGGTCCGTGTGGAGTTTACTGGCAGAATAGATGTTGCGCCATTTATGTGTTTGAGGGTTAATATTGTATTTATTGTGTATATTTCTGTTAGTGTATATTTTTGCTGTATAGGTAAGTTTTTGTAAATAATTTGAACAAAATTTTTCTTGTATGAACGATCCCCCCGATTTGACTCGGGGGGATGCAGGCAGGTTTTGGCCTGGCCTGAATCTCCCCGTGGGGTCGTCTATTGCGGTCGTTTCTAACGATGAACTTAGTAAGATGGATACAGACGGGTCTGTATCATCTATAACAGGTACAGGGGAAAGTGGACAGACAGGAAGAAAACGTACGCGATTCATTCGAATTTGTCGTGGATGTTCCAAGCGCAGGAGAAATAAATCCAATAAGGACCAGTCATTTGGCGATTATTGCCACTGTGAAAACATTTCTAATATAAATGAAAACATTTTTGTACTAAAAAAGACTACCCCGGTTCCTACTGAAACTGACAAACCACAGCCTCAAGTTAATGTTTCTCAACCCTGTAACTCCCAGGGCCCGATGGCACAACCCACACAGCAAGAGTCTCGCCAGATAGGTAGAAGTGCATATGTAGCTACTGATACTGCTCCGTACTTAGTTCATGTACAAAAAATTGAAACTTCTGCGAACGATGGTACCATTCTACATCCTATTTCATTTGGAAATTTTTTGAAGAAAAACAGAGTTCAAAATATTATCTCCGGTAGTGTGAAAAGAATAGGACGAAATTGCTGCGCTGTTGCGTTTTCTGACTTTAATGATGCTAACAATTTCTTGAAAAGTACACTTTTGGCTGCAAACAATTTTAAAGCGTTTTTACCCACATTCAATATTACACGAATGGGACTAGTCCGAGGAATACCGGTAGATTGGGATGAGGAAGAGATCAAATCTAATATTTCCACGCCTATTGGTTGTGGAAATATAATAAAGGTTAGGCGCTTGAATTACAAAGCAAGAGTAGATGGTACTACCGCATGGAAACCTTCACAGTCTGTAGTGGTTACTTTTGATGGACAAGTTTTGCCAAAACGAATCTTCATGTGCTACAATGCACTCCCTGTAGAGACGTATATTTATCCCACCATTCAATGTTTTAGATGTTGCAGGTATGGGCACACCAAGACCCAGTGTCGTTCTAAAGGGCCAAAATGTTTTAAATGCGGTGGAGAACATGTAGGAGAAACTTGCACTGTAGAGGATGACGATGCGTATTGTGTGATGTGTGGCGGCTTGCATTATGCTATAAATAAAAGATGCCCAGAGTTTAACAGACAGAAGCAAATTAAAGTTTCCATGGCACAAAGTTGCATATCTTATGTAGAGGCCACCAAGCTTCATCCACCAATTTCGAAATCATATGCAGATGTTTTACGTGAAAATACCGGTGAATCTCCTGAATCTGTTAAACCACGGCAACAAAATTCTACTCAGTCATATAAAAAGACAATATTTTCTAAGCCCAAGCCTTACACATCTCACAAACACATGCAATCAGGCTATGACAAAGATTCTCATAATGCACTGTTAAAAGAGTTTGAAATCCCGACATCCGAAAATGGGTGTGCGTTTTTACCTAAATATTCTTCCGCAGTTGAGGAAGATCCTATTCTTACTACAATAGTTTCCTTAATTAAATCCCTTGTACATTCTAAGACTTTTAAACCGTCCCACGTTGCCCTTGTTAGTGAAATGCTTAATTCTTTAAATAAAAATCTCAGTAATGGACTCGACGATCATTCAGTGGAACTGCCGCAGCATAACTCCTAAAAAAACTGATTTAATATATCTGATAAACAAATATAATCCAATAGTAGTCGCGTTATCGGAGACATGGTTAAATCCGAAATACTTTTTTAGTATTTCGGGCTACACTTGTCTCCGTGAAAACAGAAATGATGGATATGGTGGTGTCGCCATATTAGTAAAAAATTCTGTCCCTTTTACTCCTTTGACACTTCCCCCTTGTCCCTATAGTGATATAATAAATATGATTGGCATTAAGATAAATGATATATCAATAATTTCTATTTACTTGTCACGTTCTACAACAAATATCCTCAGCGAAGTAAACAATATTTTTTCAGCTTTAAAGAGACCATTTTTAGTATTAGGCGATTTTAACTGTCACCATCCCATGTGGGGTAGTGGTATTTTAAATCCCGGAGGAGAACAATTAGTTGAAATTCTAGATTTAAATAATTTATGTTTATTAAACACAGGAGCCCCTACCCGCCGAACTAAACCAGGCGAAAATAAGAGTGCAGTAGATTTATCTATCTGTACTCCTAATTTAGCTACTTCTTTTTCCTGGTCTCCTTATACATCAACTTTTGGAAGCGACCATTTCCCATTAATTATATCTTCCACTATCAGATGTCCACCATTAAGAAAACGTAAACCTCGGTTAAAATATAACTTACATAATGCGAACTGGATAACCTTTAAAGATATCGTTGACAGTAAACTTGCAAATCTGCCTCAAATCAATCAAGGAGAGGAAACTGAATCATCTGAGGCATTGGCGAAATGTTTGATTGAAGCAGCAGATATAGCATTTCCGGTTAAAAATGGCTCACCACATAAAATACCATATCCACCATGGTGGGATCAAGATTGTACAGACGCAGTTCGTAAAAGAAAGGATATGGAAAAGTTGTACGCTGAAGATATGTCAGATGATAATCTAAATATGCTTACCGATGTGCTTGAATCTACCCGCAAAATTCTTAAAGAAAAAAAATTGGGAGGGTGGAGATCGTTTTGCTCTTCTCTTTCTCCGAATACCCACCCGTCCGAAGTATGGCGAAACATAAAGCGATTCAGATCATCATTCAAAGACACGTCCACGTACATCCCAATTCCAAATAATGTAGTTAATGACTTTTTAGATAAGCTAGCCCCTCCTTCTGTTCCAGAAGAAAATCTTTTTTCTCTTCCTTCATCGGTCTCAAATGATAGTTCTCCTTTAGCCACTCCTTTTACTCTATATGAATTAAAAGGCGTATTATCGAGTGTAAGAGATTCTTCCCCAGGGGAAGACGGTATTCCCTATTCATTTGTAACTCACCTAAGCGATAATGCGCTAAATTACTATCTGGATCTTATTAATTCTATTATGTTATCTGGAACCATTCCATCTTCCTGGAAGTCGCAAGAAATTTTGCCGATTAAAAAACCAAACAAGCCTCAAAACGATGCCGCATCATTTAGACCTGTAGCTTTACCGACTGTTTTTTCCAAAATTGCCGAGCATCTAGTGAAGAACCGATTAGAATGGCATATTGAACACAACCATCTGTTGGCCAGTACCCAGTATGGTTTTAGAAAAGCCAAAAGTACCATAGATAATATAAGCATACTCACTACCGATATTCGCATTGCATTTTCGCGTAATGAGTCTCTTGTTGCAGCCTTCCTTGATATATCTGCAGCCTATGATAATGTTATAATTTCCATTCTCAGGCAAAAATTAATTGAATTAAAGGTCCCGTTTGTATTAGTAAACTTTATCATAAATATTCTGTCAGTGAGGTCCATATCTTTAGTAGTCCATGATTCTGAAAAATACTGTCGCAGTGTATTCAAAGGTCTACCGCAAGGTTCGGTCCTTAGTCCAATATTATACAACATATACACTTACGACTTAGAACAGTCACTTAATAACACAATTAACATTTTGCAGTACGCTGATGATCTTCTTTTATATTCAGTAGATAACTTTATTGGTAATGCGTGCTCTACCCTATCAACTTCATTAAATTGTTTAAAGTCATGGTTAGATAGTAACGGTCTTGAATTATCTATTTCTAAAAGTAATGTCGTGGTGTTTTCTAGAAAACGATCAATTCCACCAGTAAGTGTTATATATAATAATCAACAATTACCAGTTTTAAATCAGGCAAAATTTTTAGGCATCATTTTAGATAGTAAACTCTCCGGTAGACAACATTGCGACTATGTAGTTTCTAAATGTGAGCAAATGTTAAACATGATGCGATGTTTATCGGGTGTATGGTGGGGAGCCCACCCCTTTTCACTAAAGATTATGTATAACGCTCTTATACGTTCTATTTTGGATTATGGCACATTCTTGCTGGAAAGTGGTAATGTATTAGACCTTAAAAAACTTGACGTCGTACAATCTAAAGCCCTACGCATTATATCAGGTGCAATGCGATCTAGTCCATTAAATGCATTACAAGTGGAATGTTCTGAGCCTCCATTAAAATTGAGACGTCAGTTCCTTAGTGATCGTTTTCTTTTCAAGTCATTACAATTTGTTAATCACCCCCTTCATTTAAAGTTACATAAGTTACACGAACTTATAAATACATCTAATTACTGGCGTCATAAAACTATTCCTTGTCTCATCAAAACTTACCGAATCTTCTTATCTATGCAAACCCGTCTACACCGGACACCTTCTTTGTCACTGTTTGAATCTCAATTCGAATCATTAATGTTATCACCAGACATCCGATACAATATTGGCTTAACTAAACAAAACTATGACTGTAACAAGCATTTTATTTCCATTATCAATAATAACAATTGGCACGACTACAACCATATATACACAGATTCTTCGAAGTTGTCCCCTACAGATTGTGTTGGTGTAGGTGTTTACTATGCGCAATTTAGATTGCACCAGAAATGTAAACTTCCACCGGAATCCTCGATCTTCACTGGAGAGTGCTTTGCTCTACTTAAGGCTTTAGAATTAGTTTTGATAATGAACCTTAAAAAAACAATCATATTTTCTGACGCAAGAAGTGCCTTACAAACTGTTGATAAATACCCGTTTGAAATGAAACCATTCTATCCCATAATCTTTGAAATTCGAAACAAGCTTAATTTATGTAGAACTAAAGGGTTATCTGTTACATTTGCTTGGGTTCCCAGCCATTGTGGTATTCGTGGGAACGAAAAGGTAGATCAATTAGCTAAAGAAGCTATTCGAGATGGTGACCGATCTGGATACAAATTATACTGCCATGATTTAATTACTTTGCCAAAAATATATCTTCAAGAGTCTTGGAATAGTATTTGGGCAGAAAGCGGTAAAGTAAAAGGCAGATCGTATTTTAATATTCAACCAACTATTTTATCTAAGCCTTGGTTTGCAAAAGTAACATGTTCCAAAACCGTAACCTCTATTATTATTCGCATGCGTTTAGGTCACGTATGCACTCCTTCTCACCTGGCGAGGCTTCGTATCATAAACTCGGATTTGTGTGTATGTGGCTCGGATGTGGGTAATTTAGACCATATTTTCTTCTCCTGCACTCACTACGATAATTCTTCCTTTTTATCGTCTCTCCAGTCTCTCCAAGTTCCCTTTCCTACCAGAATTTCTAGTCTTCTAATGAATCCTCTAAAATTCTTAGATGTATTATCATCATTTATATTGCTTAATAATATAAAGATTTAATTTTTGTATTTATGATTGTAAATTTTCTGTATAGTTAAAGATAAGTATAATGTACTACCAAACTGTCCTTTAAAAATCACAAAGGGTTTTTACAGGTTTAACATTTTGCGCGTTGGGTTTCCCTACCTTTGTTTGTAAATATATCCATTACCTGACACTGGCACAAAGATCTCTAGTGCCATAACAAAAAAAAAAAAAAAAAAAAAAGTCAGACCAAACGTCAGTGTGTTCTGCTTTTGTTGTTGTGTTGTAGAAATTGGGCAAAGTCAAAGAGAAAAAATAATTAATTTTTGCCGTTTGGTATAATTAGATTTTAAAATGGATACTGTAGTAAAAAGTTTACTGGACGAAGAAGAAGAAAAACCGGTAAAGAATTGATTTAGTAAACTTGTTAAATATATATAACCTAGCTGGATTTGAAATGTTCAATAAATCTATTACGTAGGTACCTGTGAATTTGTTTTGAAGTTAGCTCTGTCTTATCTTTTTCTTTGCTTGCCTTAAATACAATATATTATTATATATATTATATCAGCAAAAAGTGAATTCATAAACATCCTTTTTTATTTTCCAGGGACTAATGATATTTGGACGAGATGTATCAAAGATTCCGTGTTTTCGGGAGAGTTTCTTTTATGGCATTGCATCTGGTGTAGGCGTGGGAATAGGGGCTTTTGTAAAAACATCAAAACCCATGCTGTCGCAACACATAGGGTTTGGGTCATTTGTAATGTCGACTTTATTGTACTGGTCATATTGTAGGTATCAGTGGTCTAAGCAAAGGTTTGATGCACAACTATTGCAAGATGCATTAAAAGAAAAGATAATGTATGAAGGCACAGTTGTAGAAAGGGAGCTGGAACAAAAAGGAATTTTAAAATCGGCTTAGTATTGTAATTCAGTATGTAGGCAGGAAATGCAATCTTTTAAGAACTTACGAGACTGGAAAGAAAAATTTTTGATTCTTTTTTAAATTGTAACAAAAATGGGATTTTTGATATGTTACAAGTTTTACTACTGAATTATTATATTATTAATTAGTAATTTAACCATTTAACAATTAAAGACTTGTCAATATTTGCTAGCTGCTTTGGTCCTTTTTACTGTAAGGGCTTGCAATTTGATTTAAATAAATAATAATAATTTTGGGTTGTAGCTCTGTAAAAAATATAAAAAAGCTTGTAATAAGTAGTAGGTAAGTCCCTACTTAGCAGATCCCGTCTCGGATTGCTGACAAATTCTCAGCAAGCAACACTTTTGATTGCATTCCCTAATTAACTGAAATGTAAATTAATTTCTTGTATAGTGTTTGTAGAGTAAATAAAATCAAATATAGTCTAATTCTTGTTTTTGAATAATATTTAAAATTAGTAATGTAATAGCCTGTAGTCATTACAAAAAATAAAATGTCTACTCTATTTATTAACAATACCACCACAATCCCAGTATAATTTGTATGTTTGGTACCCAAATATGGTGATTGATCACTTTTTCATTAGCTTTTATTTATGGTTTGCAGTCAGATATTTGAATATGTACTTTTTTAATCTATGTAAAATAAGAACAATCAGTGCAATAAAACATAGGTACTCTTTGTTAATAGAAAATAGCAGCAGTTTCAGTTATTTTGTTAAAACCCAGATTATTTTAATTCTAAAAAAATATCTGTTTTGTAATGTGAGTGACTGCCCTATTGCTCGCAAAAGCGCCTTACAAACATGTAAAAGCAAATAGGTATTATGTGAAAAGTATCACTCCAAAATACTTCAGGCATCTTTTTTACTGTTGTACCATTTTTCTATAATTATAGCAGACCATTTAGCTATTATGATTGTTCGTAGTAGTATACGAGATGTGTGTGTGCATTATGTTAACTTCGATCAGGTAAGGGTTTTCCTACGATAAGTGCCAGAAGGTCCTGCGTTGATCGAAGATTACGTGACATTGAGTGAGCGAGTCAGTCACATTACCTGCTCTAAAAGCCAGTTCTAGCCAGTTCATTTGGTTAACTTTAGCAGTGAACTTCAGTTTCTCGAGCACTACTGACGAAGTGATACGCGCTCTTTACTTTAGTGTACAAGTGTGATTAATAAGCCATAGACTGCTTTGCGTACAGACGATTACCAATATAATTTAATCAAACGGACATCATGGAAAACATTGAAGATTATCTCCCGAAAGACGTAGAAAAATCATTAATATTTTTTGTCAATGGGAAAAAGGTAAGTTCGTTTGGCTTGTAAAGTATTTAAATAAATAACTAATATAATAGATTAGTTTGATATTAATTATATTATGTATAAAATAATTAGCGTAATTATTATTGGGCACGTAAATTTATGAGTTAGGTATAAAAAAAATATCATAATGTATTCGTACCTACCTACTGTATAGTCAACAAAAGAGATCGATTATGAAGTAAGTATGTACAGTAGGTATTGACTTAACCTAGGTACATAAAATCTGTTTATAGGCCACTTCAATTAAACAACAGAAAATTATCTCAGAAATAAAATAGGTACCTACCTAGTACCTAATTAAAAACCTTTATCGTTCTCGGGATACCAAGACGTGTAGGCTATTCAATTCAAATATACACTTTATTGCACATAAAATACATTGGTACAGAGAAATAGATGACGTAGGTTAGAAAAGGCAATTGGCGGCCTTATCGCTTTAAGCGATTTCTTCCAGGCAACCTTTAGGCTAGTAGGTATAGAAGGCAGTACCTACCTACCTTAACAGCGCCGCGCCCTGCCGTTATTCCGTAGCAGGTGGTAGCAGGGGAAGCGGAATTCGTATTGCGAGGGTCCCTGTACAAAGTGCTGGCTACTGTACAAAGATAATTTTCTTTGGCGACTGTAGGTACTAAAAGGCATTTCTGTAGTCCGTATTTTTTATACTCGTAATAAACAAATGAGAACAACATAAGTGAAATCTTTGTTCCACTTGTTATACAAATAAAAAAATATATATTTTAGTTTGGTCAAAACGCATGTTTGTTTGAAAGGTAGGAACTTTTAAAGTATCATCAGCATTTATGTTAGTATCGTTGGTCAGTATTTTTAAAGC
Source organism: Teleiodes luculella (assembly GCA_948473455.1). Lineage (NCBI taxonomy): Eukaryota > Metazoa > Arthropoda > Insecta > Lepidoptera > Gelechiidae > Teleiodes > Teleiodes luculella. The sequence goes on along the minus strand of CAOKYR010000485.1, from coordinate 37,298 downwards.
AATCACTTTGGTATAAAACAGCCCTTATTATAGTCTGCGGTCCGGAAACCACAAAAATTCCTACTCGCGGTAGGTAGGGTTCCTATATTATGGGGCGCAGTGCAAGTATCAGGTTCCCATCCCGGTTTAGCTGCTCTAAGTAGGTAGATAACCTCCTGAATCGCCTTTCTAAATCTATACCTACATAACGTTGTGTAATCGCCGCCAGATTCAGTTACAGAATGTTAAGACACCGAAATAATTGTTTAAGTTGTTAATAACGCATTAGGTACACAGATAAGCAGATAGTATGATTGTTTAAATTTCTCAGTAAAATTAGCATTGGTATTCCAGTCTACATACCTATTTTAATTACCTATGCTTTATTCAACACAAAGAAAGTAGCGACATCGAAGATCGACGATCGACCTCATTATCTGAGTAATTTTTTTACCGGATTATAATAATTTTTATGAAGTAAGAACCCATTAAATAAGGCGTCAATTAAGTGCAATTCCTAAATATCGGTTTAAATCACGGAGTAGAGAGGGAAGGTTTACATCTACCGGTCATTGCGTATGGCGAACCCTAGCTCCAACACAAGTGCGATCCAAACAGATCAATAAATTTACGTAAGATTTTGTTTTCTAGGCCTTAAAAACTTGTCTTTCTGAAATTCCAGGTGATAGAAAGTCATCCAGACCCAGAATGGACGCTTCTCTGGTACCTCCGCCGCAAGCTCCAGCTGACTGGCACCAAATATGGGTGCGGAGAGGGCGGTTGCGGCGCTTGCACTGTGATGGTCTCCCAGTACTTAGAACAGGAAGATCGCGTCAAGTATCCTTTACATTACGATATTTTATGCTTTTTTAAATATGTAACAGCTGTATTTGAACAAAAAGACATGAGTTCAACATATTTTTTTATTTACTTACAAGATATGGTCGAAATAATTACCTACTGAAAAGTATACTTCTGAGTAGGTCTACTTATTGCTACTTCTATTAATTAGTATTGTATAAGGTGTTTCGTATATACGGTCCACTTTAATATGTAGAACTTAATGGAATAAAAATAATACGAGGTGACACTTTAACAGCGGCCCTTTACGCTTCAAAACTATGTGAGTGACAAACAATACGTAGAGCAAGGTCAGATTGGTGATACCAAATTTCATCAAGTTCCGCCCCACGGCTCCACCCGCGCTTACAGTAATTCCTGTGGGAATGAGGTATTTCCCGAGGAAAATTAGCCTATGTCCGTCCCCAAGGTCTATTTTATCTCCATACCAAATTTCATCAAAACCGGTTCAGTGGTTTTGGCGTGAAAGCGGAACAGACAGACAGACAGGCTGGTTTTATAGTCACGCCGCTAGACGCGCCGTTGAGCAGCGCGCATTTGAACAGCGTTAGGACGTGTTCAACGAACGGCGCTGCTCAAGCGCGTGACTATAAAACACTACTACTACCCCAATACATATCCGAGCGCGCGCGCTCCGACGACGGCGGCGCTGCTAAACGCGTGACTATAAAACCAGCCACAGAGTTACTTTCGCATTTATAATATTAGTAGGGATAACATGAAATATCGAATAATATCGAATATCGCTTACAGTCCCTTCTAAGGCAATGCAAAGAAAGCATCCCCTACTCTGTGTCGAAGTAGAACTTACTGTAGGTACCTACCTATTCATTTACCCTCTGCATCGGTATTATATATCATGTTTGATCGAATAATAATAATTGTAATATAAAATAATAACATTTCTTAACAGTTAATTATTTCAGACACGTATCAGTAAACGCATGTCTAATGCCAGTATGTGCAATGCACGGTCTAGCAGTTACTACAGTGGAAGGAATAGGCTCGACGCAGGATCGATTACATCCAGTCCAAGAACGCATTGCTAGAGCCCACGGATCACAATGCGGCTTTTGCACGCCTGGCATTGTTATGTCCATGTATACGCTACTTAGAAACAAAAGCAAAATTGACTATAACGATATTGAAAAGACCCTCCAAGGAAACCTTTGCAGATGTACTGGTTACAGGCCCATTGTAGAAGGATTTAAAACTTTCATGGAAGGATGGGAAAAAAGTTATGTCAATAATGAAGCAAATCTCAATGGTCAAGTCAACGGTTGCAGCATGGGGAAAGACTGCTGTCGTAACAAAATGTCGAATGATGAATGTGATGCTGATAACCCGAAGTTATTTAATAAATCGTTCTTTCAGCCATATGATCCATCCCAAGAACCTATATTTCCACCAGAATTGAAACTAAACCAATCTTATTCCCACTTATGTACATTTTATAAAGGAGAAAATGTAACATGGATTAGACCAAACAAAGTGGAGGATCTTCTTTTAATTAAGAAAAATATTCCGGAAAGCAAAATTATTGTCGGTAATACTGAAGTAGGTGTTGAAGTAAAATTTAAGAAAAAAATCTACCCTGTCCTTTTATATCCAGCACTAATCACCGAAATGAAAAGATTAAGTGCTACAGATTCGAGCATTATAGTGGGTGCAACAACTACGCTTACTGATCTCCATAGTTTCCTTCAAAGTCAGATCGAAAGGGATACTTGCAGAAGTAAAATTTTTGAAACAATCAAAGATATGCTGCACTGGTTTGCTGGTGACCAAGTGCGCAATGTGGCGTCGCTTGTGGGAAATGTAATAACTGCTAGTCCTATATCAGATCTAAACCCTATATTGATGTCTTGTTCTGCAGTTCTTAACGTATGCAGTTCAGGAAGAGGTAGTAGAAAGATATATATCGACAACAAATTTTTTCAAGGCTATAGAAAAACTGCAGTAAAAGACGATGAACTGGTAGTATCTGTTGAAATTCCTTATACTGATAATAGACAATTTGTTAAAGCTTATAAGCAAGCCAAAAGGAAAGACGATGACATTTCTATAGTTACTGCAGCGTTCAACGTTAGTCTCGAGCAAAATAGCGATGTTATCAAAGAAGCAAAATTGTGTTACGGAGGAATGGCTCCCACTACTATCTGTGCACAGAAGACTTCAGATAGAATTAAGGGCATGCGATGGAACGAAGATTTATTGAAAACAATTTTCGATTCTTTAACAGAAGAACTTCAGTTAGACTCATCTGTACCAGGTGGCATGGCTGAGTATCGTAAGTCACTAAGTTTAAGTCTATTTTACAGATACTTCCTGTACGTCATGCAAGCCATAGGTGCAGTTTCTGATACACATAAAAGTGGCATTGAAGACATACCTATGCTACCTCCCACAAGTACACAAATCTTTGAAATTAAAGATGCAAAAAAGAAAAGTTCAGATGCAGTAGGTATACCGATTCCTCATGTATCTGCTTTAAAACAAGCTACAGGTGAAGCAATTTACTGTGATGACATACCGCAATTGACAGGAGAGTTGTATTTAACCTTAGTTTTTAGCACAGAAGCACATGCGAAGATTGTTTCTATAGATGCAAGTAAAGCCTTAGCTGTTCCTGGAGTTGTTGCTTTTTTTTCTGCTGATGATTTAGACGAAACGGGTAACAAAATGGGACCTATTTTCAAGGATGAAGAAATATTTTCAAAACATACAGTAACAAGTAGGAATTGTGTAATAGGCGCCATAGTAGCCATTAATGAAAGCGTAGCTAGAAAAGCAAAGGAACTAGTTTCGGTTAGTTATGAGAAGATTGAGCCTGCAATAATTACTTTAGAAGATGCTATAGCTCTTAAATCTTTTTTTGATGGATACCCTAAAACGATGGTAAAGGGCAATCTAACGGAAGTATTTGAAAACTCACGCCATATAAGGGAAGGGTATGTTAGAAGTGGAGCACAGGAACATTTTTATCTTGAAACAATGTCTGCTTTCGCCACAAGAAAAGAAGACGAACTTGAAATAGTATCGACTTCTCAAAATCCAGCTGATATAGCAGTAAGTTCTAGAAATCTGCTAACACTAAATTGATTAATCTTCCATAGGTACTTATTTTAGCATATTATAACTGAATGGTACGTTTTGTTTCAGCATATTGCATCAGAAGCCTTACATATTCCCAACCACAAAGTTGTAGCGAAAGTAAAAAGAATAGGAGGTGGATTTGGAGGTAAAGAGACAAGAACTTCTCTATTAGCTATTCCTGTAGCTATTGCAGCGTACAAATTGAAGAAACCTGTACGAGCTGTTTTTGATAGAGACGAAGATATGCAAGTAACAGGTTACAGACATCCTTGCTTGATTAAATATAGAGTGGCATTTAATGAAGACGGAAAGATAGAAGGCGCGTTATTTGATATTTATAGCAACGCTGGAAACTATATGGACATATCTTGCTCAGTATGTGTCACTATTTGTTTTAAAAATAGTCGTAGGTACGACACGCCGTCAAAATTAATAAATACCGATTGTTGCAGATGATGGAACGAGCGCAATTTCACGTAGACAATTGTTACTATATTCCGAATGTTCAAGTTAATGGATATGTCTGTAAAACGAATACACCTTCCAACACGGCATTTAGAGGTTTTGGTGCACCACAGGCAATGTTTGCAGCCGAGAACATGATAAGAGACGTAGCGTCAGCCTTGAGTAAAACTTATGAAGAAATACTATTTTTGAATCTTTATAGAGAAGGATCTTTGACACACTACAATCAAGAGCTAACTTATTGTACGATACCTAGATGCCTGAAGGAGTGTATTGAAACATCAAATTACACTGAAAGAAAGAGAGCAGTAGAAGATTTTAACAGGTTGGTAAAGAGTACGGAGTAGGTACGGACCATTTCTGTATAAAGTACCTACCTATACCTATATTTGGATCAGCTCCTCTCCCCCGCAAGTCCGGTGAAGCTTGATTGGTCGTACTTTTTCGACACAAACCTAAGTCAATTAAAAAAACCTAAATTTTGTAATACTTATATTTGTTTAACTTTTTATTTTGTGCTTTCAGGTTGAATAGATGGAAAAAGAAAGGGCTTGCCTTAGTACCTACAAAATACGGTATATCATTTCAGGTTGATATTTTGATGCAAGGAGGTGCTTTGCTGCTTGTATATAATGATGGATCTGTATTGTTATCTATTGGAGGAATAGAAATGGGCCAAGGTTTGTTCACAAAAATGATACAAGTGACGTCAACAGCTTTGAACATAGACATAAACAAAGTGCACATTAGCGAAATGGCTACGGATAAGGTGCCAAACAGTTCCCCAACAGCTGCTAGTATAAGTTCAGATCTATATGGCATGGCAGTGTTGGACGCCTGCAACACTCTTAAAAAGAGGCTTGAGCCTTATAAAGTGAAATATCCTAAAGGTAGATGGGAGGACTGGGTGTCGGCAGCATATGTAGATAGAGTGAATTTATCTGCAACAGGATTTTACGCTTCCCCAAAGATTGAATATAACAGAGATACAAACTCTGGTAATCTTTTCGAATATTTTACGTACGGGGCTGCATGTTCTGAAGTAATAGTCGATTGCCTTACTGGTGACCATCAGGTATTAAGGACAGATATTGTCATGGATGTTGGAGAAAGTCTGAATCCCGCTATAGATATTGGACAAATTGAAGGAGCTTTTACTCAAGGATATGGGTTTTATACAATTGAAGAAATGATATTTTCACCGAATGGTGAAGTACTCTCGCGTGGACCGGGCGCTTATAAAATTCCTGGAATTTCTAATATACCGAAGGTGTTTAACGTATCTCTTTTAAAAGGTGCTCCTAATCCCAGAGCAGTTTACTCGTCAAAGGTACGCATTATTTTAATACATTGTCTTTAACAGCCCACCGAAGGGCTTGTGCCTAGCATAATCTTGTACGCTGCAGCCCGGACCGACACTACGTCACAGGTAGTGCTAACAAAGGGGGCCTAGACATACGGTTTATGGTATACATAATATAGTACTTTAACAAAAAACATAGGGTGAATAGGTTTTAGTCGACCACGCTGACCTAGTGTGAAAAGGCGTCGAATAAACGTCCATATAAAGTGCCGCGCTAATTGAATGGAAGATAACTCCCGACGATCAATACCTACATTTAATTATCTATTATTAGTAAATAGAGTAAAGAGCAATTTTTTTATCATACTAATATTATTGTAGGACAGGATCTAAACAGGAAAGATTTGTATTTGTGTGTGTGTGTGTTTGTAATGAATAAACTCAAAAACTATTGAACCGATTTCAAAAATTCTTTCATTCTTTCACCATTAGTAAGCTACATTCACTCTGAGTAACATAGGCTACTTTTTAACGCGGGAATATGCCTCATTCCCACGGGAAAAACTGCTAACGCGGGCAGAGCCGCGGCGGAAAGCTAGTGTCTTATATGTGCTTTTCAGGCAGTAGGCGAGCCTCCGCTTTTCCTAGCTGCATCAGTGTTCTTTGCTATTAAGGATGCTATAAAAGCAGCGAGGGTAGACGCAGGGATGTCTCCTGAATTCACACTGGATGCTCCAGCCACTTGTGAAAGGATCCGGATGGCCTGTGAAGATCACATTACGAATCAGGTACCTACCTATATGAATGCGTTTTTAGTTATTGAGAACGGGATAGTAAATATCTTTAAAGCTTATGTTGTCCTGACCGTGGGAGTCGAGCCTACCCTAATTAGGGTAAATAGGCCCTAGTCGACCACGCTGGCCAAGTGCGGGTTGATCAACTTCACAAACAAACTTTAAATCACTTCGCAGGTGTGTGTAGGTTTGCTCGCGATGTTTTCCTTCACGAGCGTAGAAAAACGTACCTACATATGAATTCGAAAATCGATAACAGATCGGTACGTGCCGAGACTTGAACCCGGAACTTTTGGATTAAAGTCAACTGACCTAGCCACTTGGCCACCGACGCTCTTGAGAAATAAAAGATACTGGAGCATGTGATACTAACTAAGCAAGGGTAATAGAAAAAGACTAGTTTTCCCGCTCCACGGCTCCGCCCGCGCTAACAGTTTCTTTTGGGAATGAAGGATTTTTCCGCGGTAAAAATTTATTATAAGCCATATTATTGTAAACTTTCATTAAAATCCATTCAGTAGTTTTTGCGGGAAAGAATTATACAACCATCCATACATCCTCACACATGTTCGCGTTTATAATATTAGTAGGATGTTGTAGATTTTTCGCATAGTAAAGGTTGGGTATACATCAATTAAATATAAGTAATTGTTTCAGGTGAAGCCTACAATCAAGCAAACCGGAAAGCCGTGGAATGTCGTTGCATAAGTTTTATAACCACGTTGCCTTTATTTCTATTTCCTGCTATAGAAGTACAAACAATGTTTTGTAACAAAAAGTCGTTATTTAAGTTTAATATATCTTCTAACATTTGAAGTACAACACTGAGATTTTATTTATTATTGCAACTACTTATTAAGAATAATGTATTCAAAACTACGTACCTAAGTAAAGTTTGTTTTTTGAACCTCAAATAATCAAAACGGTCGGGTCTAAGCCGAGGTTAAACAAGAATCTTGTAAAGATTAATGGTAGTTAATTTGAATAGAAAGTTGTAATTTATGTCACAGTGCATGTTGTTTACGTATAATATAAGGCGACTCCTAATGCTGTTCTGCTAATCAGGCAAGTTAAATTTACTTGACGATCTAGCTAGAATAATAATATTATTATGTTCGTATGCGCTAGATATCGATATTTTTCGTTCACCTACTTAAACATTTTTGCAGAAGAATTACAAACTGTTTCGAGGACTTCTGATTCTGGGTATGTTCTAGAATAGATCTTTTCTATGTCCTATTCTGTCGAAAGTTCTAGCTATAGTTACACGTGACAAAATATGCAATGCAAACATCAAAGGCTGAAAAGTTGCAGATTATTAAAATGCTTAGGCAGCCTGGTAAAATTGTCTACGGGATAAAGGGCTTAACTTATACATGGGGATGTATCTTGCCATTTGTGATTATTAACCCCCGACGATAAAAATAGGTGTTATAAGTTTGACGCGTGTGTCTGTCTGTCTGTGTGTGACATCGTAGCTCCTAAACGGATGCGCCGATTTTGATCTAGTTTTTTTTTTTTGGTTGCTTTGTGTCATTTTGTACTTACTTATATAGTTTTTAAGTGGATGATTATTGTTACTAACAAACTATGGACTTGAGTCTGAAATAAATTGATTATTATTATAGTCGAGAATGTTCTTAGCTATGATCCGCGAAAATATCTTCAGCCATTTGAAGATTATCAGCTCTTTTCCAGTTGTTGAAAGGATCTAAGTAAGTAAGTAATATATATTTTATTTCCTTTACAAATATAAGATCCGGTATACAATAGTGATAGCCTGGTTACAAGATAATTATAATATTTCCAAAAGCGGGAGTCTAAACTAGGATACCCTGTGGTTTAGGACTCCATGCCTCCACTTAGGTTCAAACATGATATGATATTTTAATGTAGATAGTTAAGTAAAGGTTATGTAGCTGGGGTTTTTTTAATTTTAAATTTAATGCTATAAATAGTAGCTTTACATAGGTACTCGTAAATTGTAAGTGTGTGGCATTTGCGCGACAATTTATAAGAGAATTACGCAGCGTGTGCGCAACAAGCGGCTGAACCGAGTATGCACCCACTTGACTAAGTACTTATCTGGCGACCAATAATATCATACATAACATAAAGTAGGTACCAGTTAGTTCAGTTGATATCGGCCGGCCGCATGACGCACACACGCCCTTCTTGAGCGCGCGGTAATTTAACAATGGGTTTGTTGAACGTAGATGAAGAAGCCACCGAAACTTGCACTGAATTGGTGTTTTATGTCAATGGAAAGAAGGTAAGAATTTGAAAAGGTAGATACTTAAGTTTTTAGTAAGTGGTATTTTCTTTTAAAACGCTGAAATAATTCAATACCCAAGTAGCACAAAAGTGCATTATAAGTTATCACATTCGGCCACATCGGAAATATGAGTGTTTAATATGAGTTAGTAGGGTTCACTCCAACTGCAACAGCTGCATATTAAAAAACTAGGCCCGATATACAGCGTGCATCTGAACAATAACTATATAATACATCACGAAGACGACGTTATAATGTTTTTGGTTATAGTATTGTACACCATAGTCGTATTATCCAGCCGTTAGCAGTTGTAGACATCAAAAGCATTATTATAGCATTTTAGTAGATTTACAATATGTTCATTGCTATATAAAGGGCCACGAGTGTACCACTAAATTGCATGCTTGTTAAGAAGGAATATTTGAGCCATTAAAATGCAAGCAGTTTTTCAGTGAGCTTTTTTAACTAAGTTTAAATGCATCGTGCTGTATTTCATTGAACGTCTCGAGTATTAATCAGCTCTTAGGATAGCTCTTATAACGGCTTTTATATAGTTCACGAAGAAATAATTATAGATCATTTATACAGACGTATAACAGATAAATATTTTAATTCGATTCACATGTACCCGTCTATTCATTACTTGGCTATATAATGGAACTGGTAGCGCAATCAATCTACTGATAGCAATAAAAATACCCTAGATCAGAGTTTTGTAATGCCATTGGTGGTAAATTTGAAATTTTGTGAACATTATTCATATTCAGTTAGACGGAACTGCACGGCAGACGCCATTACGCGAAGAAATAAGAGTTAATTGTGTATAAAATGTGGAAAGCTAAAAAAAAAACCGGTGGAGTAAGAAGAAAAATTCAAGCAGAATTCATAAGAATGATGAAATCAAGTAATAATATACCAAACCATGAACAACCAAGTACAAGTTCGGCGAGCAATTATCTACAGATATTAGAAAAAGAAGTTCAGTGTCTAGGAGAGTCGGGTTCCGTATGTGTGGAAAATAACTATGAAACGGAAAATGATTTGAATACAGATTGCGCTAACGTTATCTCTGAAAGTGATGAAAGTGAAAGTGAAAATTATATAAATGAAGACAAGACACAAATATTTAGAAATAAAATTAAAAAATGGGCTATAGAAAGGAATATTACACAAGTAGCTCTAAAAGATCTATCACATATAATCAATGAGTTTATTCCGAACACGTTACCTAATGATCCCAGAACGATTTTAGCTACACCTAGACAAATTATCACAAAAGCAATTGAGGGTGGTGAATATTGGCACAATGGAATATTAACTCACTTAAAAAAAATACTGCAAAATTGGAAAGAAGCTCCAAATACAATTACGTTAAATATAAATTTTGATGGTTTGCCTATTTTTAAAAGTTCTAAAAATGAGTTTTGGCCTATATTGTGCAACGTGTTTGAAAATCCCGGTTTTAGTCCTTTTGTAATAGGCATCTACTGCGGAATAGGAAAACCTAAGAACTTAGACTCTTATTTGGAGGATTTTGTCAAGGATATGAATGTTTTGCTTAAAGATGGTATTGACTTTAAAGCGGCAGCGACTGGTATTGAAAAAAAAACCACAGTGAAGATAAGATGTTTTATATGCGACTCGCCTGCTAGAGCATACATAAAAGGTATGTTTTTAAATCTATTTTTATTTATTTAAGTATTTTTTACAAGTACAGGAGACAGCATAATAATATCAAGCATTTGTTAGAACTTCCCTCTTTATGAAACGAAATAAGGATGCTACGTGCTGGATACTGTACAAGTCATCACCACAATAAAGCCGAATAGTGAAAGGTCTCCCCAAAGAATTCCATGATAACCAGTAGCTCTTTTGGCAATGCATAGAGCTATGTCGGTCGTCCAAATTCACCTGCATATCTCATTATTTCTTATTCGATCGCGCAGGTATAAAGTAACTTTAGTGCTCTCCGTAAACTTTTTTGTTAAATTTCACCCGCTTTGTAAAACTTATATAAGCGAACAGATCTCTAAATTGTAAGTTATCAATACGTTCAATTGACAAGGAACAATAATTGTAATAGCATTATACCTACTTAATTGTTTCAGGTGTTTGTAACTTCAATGGAAAACATGGTTGCCTAAAATGTACAACGGTTGGAGAGTATTCACACACCTCACATACCGTGGTATTCCCTGACACGAGGTGCCCAGAAAGAACAGATAATGAATTTAGAAACAAATTGTATGGTGCTCATCATAAAACTGACTCACCTTTATTAAGATTACCAATTGACATGGTACTTCATTTTCCAGTCAGCGATTCTCTGCATCTAATTGATTTGGGGATTATGAAAAGGTTACTTGTAGGTTGGCGAGACGGAAATTTTGGCAAGTTCATCACAAAATGGAGAGCTAGTGAAATTGAAACAGTATCAAATTTTTTAAACACATGTAAATTACCATCAGAGATTCATCGAGCAGTACGAGGCCTTGATACTTTGGCGCACTGGAAAGCATCTGAATTCAGATCCTTTTTTTACTACCTAAGCATCATTATTTTGCCTGATGTACTACCATCCAATGCGTTTTCACACTTTTTGATGCTCTACTGTGGAATAACAATCTGTTCAAATGAAACTTACTTAGCTATGTTACCAGTAGCGGAAAAACTTCTCAGGCAATACGTTGAACATTACAAAGACTTTTACGGACCGGACTATGTAACAAGTAATGTCCATAACTTACTTCATGTTACCAATGAAGTGAAATTGTTTGGAGCTCTACATACATTTAGTGCTTATCCATTTGAGAATAAATTATTTATGATTAAACGAATGCTTAGAGACGGTAAAAATCCCTTGTCTCAAGTGGCCAAAAGGATAATTGAAGACTCTGAAATTAGTCCAACGAACGATAAAATAAAAAATCTATATAGTTACCCGTTTGTATCAAAAAATAAAAAAAACCTATGCTCACTTAATTTTTCATCATACACATTATCTTCAAAAATAAATGACAAATATTTATTAACAATTGATGATAAAATAATAGAAATAAATTCAATTGACAAGGAACTGAATGTTGTGTCTATAAAAGGTTTTCAATTAAATAATAAAGAAGAAGTTTTTAACTATCCAATTAGGTCATCTCATCTTTGTATATACAAATCAAAAAGTCTGCGGATCGGTGATACTACTATTGTTGTGATAGATCCCAAAAAAGTTAAGTGCAAATTAGTTTGTGTTCCACATAAAGATTGGTTCTTTTTCATACCATTGATGCATACACTTTAAGAAATAATAAACTTAATTACTTATTTTGCAACCTTTTATTGTATTTTTCTTAAATCTAATAGGTCAACATTTTTCATAATTCTTCTTATATTTATCCTAATAATCGGTCACCAAGATCAATATCAATATTATAATCAGTTATTAAAATGTACTTTTTTATATATAAGGGTAAGTGAAACACCGAGAAAAGTGAAACAAATATCAAATATCTCCAATAGTAAACATGTTATATGATGATGTACGTATACGTATAGCATCAAATATAATGTTTATGGAGATATATGTTTCACTTTCCTCAGTGTTTCACTTACCCAACCTGCCTTAATAAAAGATAAAAAACAACTACTGCTACTGCTAGACTTTTTTGTACTACTTTCAGTTACTGAATAAAAAAATATACAAGAAAACGGGACTGAAGCCTTTACATGAAACATGACAAATGCTAATAATAACGACTTACGCGTCGTGTGTAAAGTCCCTTATAATAATAGTCATTAGTAAAACATAATTAAAGTATTTTTAAATATTAAACCTTAGAACTAATCGAGTCAACAAGCAATCTGAAACTTGTCAAAATCTTTATTGTAAAGAAAAAGCAATGATTGAATAATATTAAAGATTTTACTTGCTTGTTGACTTCCTTCCATTTTAATTTTGAAAAGTTGTGTAAGGCTCATTTCACATTGGCACAAAATCAAAGCGACGCGACGCGTCATATTTTTTCACTTATTACAGTATTATCATCTCTACTGCTCTATAAAATTAAAGTACAATGGAACGAGAAGCCGCTTGGCTGGAGTCGAGCGGCTTCACGTGCTTCCATATTTGCATAGCACAAATGTGTATAATGGAACAATACAGATGAATATGCTGTGGGAAAGACATAACGCGTCGCGTCGCTTCGACTCTGCGCCAGTGTGAATTGAGCCACTTAGTAATAAAATTAAACAAAAGAAGAACTAGGTGGGTAAATCGCCGCCTTCTACTACTTGGATTTGATTTTCTATAACAACATTGTTGTCCACATTGTCTTCAGCGGGATTAGCCACTACGTTGACAGAATTTTCTTCATGAGAATCTTTTTTGTCTTGGGTTATTTTTTCCTTACGTACTCTTTTAGAAGAGGATCGTAAACCCTTCATCGCCTTACGTTTGGTAGCGTTCCTTAAAACTACTTTAAAAAATTCTTCATTTTCGGTTATAGTGTATTCGGGGTCCCATGAACGAATAATGTCAAAAAAGAATTTGGTGAAGTTTTTGAAATCTTTTAAAGGTACTTTTGAAAGCTCACCTTTGCTTCCACCGGACCAGGAACACTCACACAAAAATTCCCGTGCCATCAAGAGATCCAATAGTTTATACGCACATGTTTTTCCTTGACCCGGTGATGAAGTACATAAAATTGAGAAAAACTTTCTTAGCTTATTTTTTTGTGTTTTTTCATGTAATGTTTCTTCAAACTTTTCAAATTCTTGTCGATTTTTTATGGGAGTGAAAGAAAAGCTTTCATTTTCCTCAGGACTTGCATTTTTTAACAGAGTAACATTTCCATTTCCATTCGGGTTTGAAAATCTCTCTTCTATGTCATCCATCTGTAATCCCAAACTTATTATCTTTTTTGCAATTTTTTTTTGATTTTGTACAATCACATCAAGCTTATTTATAATTGTAGTTTGGTTATCTAAATAAAGTGACATATTATTATTTTCAGTAGTAAAGATTTGCACTTCTTGCTCAACTGGTTCGATGTCATTCATTGAAATTATTGTGGTGTTCATATCAGGATTGTTGTGTAGAGATGTCATATCAGGATTGTTGTGTAGAGATTGACCGGAACGCTGTAAAAAAAGTATAAATAAAAATAAGCAAAGGTAATTACTACGAAGTATATTCATAATTGCCAGCTACAGGCATTTAATAGGAATTGAACTTAATGGTCCCGAAGGGAATATAATAACTTGAAATAGGGAAATATAAACTAGCTTTCCGCTCGCGGTTTCACCCACGATGAATGACTTTTCCCGTGGTAAAAAGTAGTAGCCTATGCGCTATTCCAGGACCTATTCCATATGTATACCACAAGCGTGAAAGAGTAACAAACATCCATACATCAAGTCCGGTGAAGCTTGATTCGTCGTACTTTTTCGACAAAAGCATAGGTCAATTAAAAAACATCCATACATACAGACAAGTAATTTTACAAGTTGCTTTTGGCATATTGCAAAACAACGAACGTTTTTTTAAAATGACGAGTAGTACATACTACAATTTGCCGACGACAGATACCTAGATACTTACCACTTCTTGTACAAGTGCTTCGAAATCAATAATTTCGTCCGAAGGTCCTGATGGAGCTCTACACATTAATTGTTCATTTTCCTGGTAATCAGTGTCAGGGTTTTGCTCCATTACATTTAGTTCTATATCTGCCTGAGCATAGCTCTGAATGTTGTTTCTTTTGAGTACACATTCTAGAGAAACCCACCCCGGGCCTGGCTTGGAGTTTTCATCTCTTATTAACTTTGAGAGGTGTTTGATGCCCTTTGGTGGCCAACTTAAAATTCCTCGGGCTTCCCAAAATGAAGGTACGATGGAAAGTCTAGAATGTCCTCTTTCTTGTGTTTGAACAATTTTGAACGGCATTTTTCTGAAATAATATTGAAAAAATCTATAATTGCCTATGTTACTAAACCATCACAAAATCATAGTTAACATTTACACACAATGCACATTCACACTACGTTTTGATTTGCCGGAACTTACTTTATACTTTACAATACACCGAAACGTTAAAATTGACACAATTTGTGTAGGGTCGGTAGTTCTACAATGAGCCAGGCAGGCACAGTAAACCATCGATATTTCTCTGAAACACGACATGACACGATCGTGCTTATACCGGTGAATAAATCGCAACTTCATCCCCCTCCTCCACCCCAATCGTCGCGGCGATCCTCTTTTTAACGGTTAAATGCGGACCATTTTTGTGAAAATTTACTTCAAAAGTAAAATATTTTGACAGCTTTCTTCGATTCTTAATAGCTCGGAGAAAGACAATTTATTTACTTCAGTATTTTTATGTTATCACACACATATTTACCTTGTGAATTGCGTAAACGATGTATTTCGGAGATAAATTTAAAAACAATTAAAATTTGAATTTATCTAAAAATACCTAGGTGTCTCAGATTGAACCATCCTAAGGAGGTCTACAATGAACCTGGTTCAATCGTACGCACAACTAGCTCATGTTACTTTTTCAACTTTTATTTACTTTTGGACGATTAATTTTTGAGTCGTAATTTATTTTTATGTAATTTACCAAGTAAGAATGTCAATAAAATATAAATTATGTAAGTCTAAAATAAAAAATATACTCTAATGATAAAATTTCAATCCACAGGCACATGATGATTATATTATTGAGTTTCATTTTATATACGAATATATTTTAATATTGATAAATATCATTCAGATATTATTTCTTTTTTGTTACATTTTTTAATGTGTTCAAAATAGGATGGTTCACTGTGGAAAATACCCCGGTTCATTGCATAATGCTAAGAGTACACGATGAACCAAATGTCGTTTTCTTTTTAACGTGATAATTTCACCTGAAAATGATACTTTTTACTAAAAGCATAAATGCACTTAGAAACTTGAATAAATTTCCTAACTTTTAGTAAAGAACTAAAAGAAAAAGGTACATAAATAAAAAAGATACAGGGTCTCAAAATTTACCCGGTTCATTGTACCACAACGTACCCTACACTATCGCGCAATGCGATAATAATTAGAACGAGCGGTGAGTGAGGACTGTGAAAGACGAGTACAGTCTTGTACAGATTGACATGAAATAATGATAGCAAGATGATAGTACAAGTGAGACGTAGTGAGCCAAGGGGGAGGGGGTAGAGGCGACCGCGGCGCGTGTGAGTGGAAGCGGGACGCGGGCTATCGTGTTTACCGTGTTTTGTTACTACGAATTATTTAGTGCTACGAGTAGGTACCTACTTTCGCCAATAATGAAGTCAACTCTTATTGTCTGTTGAATTTTCGGTAAGTTTCAATATTAAGTTCTCAACGTAAACAAACACAGATGAGTATGTATGTAAATCGTGTAAATGGGTTTCAAATTTTAGCTGCGGGCCTCTAATATTACATTACACTATATAAATACATATTATGCATGAATTCAGTTCACTCGTGAGCATTTGAAGTAAATTTGAATTATTATTACTGCATAAAATTGCCCCTAGCTTAGTAGTATAACACATGAGCCACACTTTCCTACTTGTTACTGAACTATGGATCACAAGTGAACGTTTGTTCAGCTTAACGCATTTTATTCTAGTATATACGGTTCACATTGATTGTCCACCATATTTACTTTTTATAACCTATAAAACTTTACTGTAATTATTAATTTATTTTAATTTTACTAACTTTTAATCTCAACTATGTTTGTATTTGAAGTTCTTTAAATATAAAGTATTAAGTTTAAATTCTGCGTCCCGATAAAACAAATTAAAATTTATTTGTTTACTTATAGACCCGCATTTCGATCTAGTTTTCTTGTTAAAACATTCATATTTCTAAGGCGCATGAAAATTTTCAACTAATATAGATGGTATTTCACCATGCACTTTCATTCCCAACATAATCTCACGTAAGAATTAAGCATAAAACAATTTTACTCACCCTGAATATTTGTTACTCTCCGCGCAACACTGGTGTTTTGCACAAACTTGTTTTAAGTATAAAATAATTACAAATGTAGGACACGATGAATTAAGTTTACACACAATTTCACCCAATATTAAGCCCTTGACTGTATAGAAGCAAAATATATTTTCCAATCAATTCCATGAATTGCTTAAGCTGTAACACACATCTTCTATTTCAGCTGTTGTGTAGCTCTTAGGGTAATTGTGCCATAGTTAATGCTAATATAATGTCGTTAAGATGCAACTAAACAGGCAGATAAGGAGTAATTGCTGTCAAATGAGCGCCCAAATCAGAGTTATAACAGAGTAGGATGCGCATCCTCTGCTGATATGCAGCTAAGTTAAAATGCTGTTAGTACCGAGGTGAACAGCAAAATTGCTATTGTACAGCACTTGTGTGCTACTTGGGTAGTCGTATTGCGGTTCTGATAAAATGAAAAGATTACAAGACAGTCGGAGGAGAACCGGAGGATGTTTGACAAATATTAATTTATATTCCTCTTATATTACTTAATTATATATATATAGTTATTGAGTCCTGTGATTTTAAATCAGCTTTTTGTGATCTTTGGGGGTTAGTTTTTCTAATTAGCTACAGTTATTTATTTCATAGAGAGCGAAAAAACAAAACGAAATAATTTAACTTTATTAATATATAGGTACTAATATTATATAACTCGTAACATATTCATATCCGGCTGATATGTGCACGCTGCTACAAAGGTAAGTACGTATTTAGGTGAAAAGTGTAAACTATAGGTACCTACTTACCTATAAAGTTACTTTGATTTGCGGACGCACACAAAATATGATAGGTATATAAAAAAACAAGAACACGTTTCAGTCGCTCTTGAAATTGTGTTGTCAATGTCAGCATAGGGTAAAGTAAAAGTACCTATGCGTATTATAATATTATTAGTGAGGTGTAATTAATTATATAATAACCTTAAATAAAGACTCGAAGACATACCTACTTGAAGAACAAACATAATTATATCAAAAATTTACTACGTAACTACGTATTGCTAACTAAACTAGATCGCCTTGGTTGAAATCAGCATTGTACTTTTTATCTTACACATACCTACTCTAACGTTTTGGGGGTTAAAAATAAAATCCATTCTACATAAAAAGAACTAAGTACCATATAAATTGTCACAAAATAACTATTTCGGATTGGGTAGTATATTATCATCTCTTTCACCGAGATAATATCGTAAGTGCCACTAAAACGGTTCACAAAGTATTACCAATACCCATTACATACAACACCTACGAGGCCCTCGCTGACATCAAAATATTCAGACCCATGGGCGAGTCAATAACATTACAAAATAGATAATATTTATGGTAGTATGTATATAATACAGTTTTACTTACGTATTTTAATATGATAAAAGGTCAACCCGGGATTATGATATCAATGACAAATGATGAAATTAAATAAGATAACAAAAACCAAGGGGTCTGTGATGTGACTGCGTATTTCTCTTAGAGTGAGTAATATATTCAATCAACTTGTCCTATAAGTATTTCCAATTTTATTAACCAAGCTACTTTGCCTAATAAAATGGGAATTTAGGCCACTCTAACTTTTTTATCTTATTTTGTTGATATGCGTAGATATCAGTAGGAATATTCTAAAAGTTGAATTTAAAAATACTTTAAATAATGAAAATCTCCACAAAATTAAAAGAATGGCCTGTAAATTCTGTAGGTAATTTACAGGGGTCTATTTATTTTGTGGTTGGTTCGTATTATACTTACCCGATAATAAGGAGACCGGATGACCGTGATTACTGACCGTGATCCGACTCTTGCCCGCTCGGAGCCAGACGATCAAAAACAATTATGACGTACGTAACTGAGCTGAGGCGATTCATGGTCTAAGAAAACAAGGTCTTCCATTCTGACCACGTGACTGACACAAGCTACGTCATCTTGCGCTGTTCATCCATGTCAAATGGAAGACCGACCATGAGGCGATCCATCCATACCCGTATAGCAATACTTGAGCTGAACTTTAGCATGTCATTTGATAAGAGCAGCTGAATATGGACTGGACGATAACACGAAATAAACATAAAAAGATAATTTAAAAAATATATAAAACCGCCTTCAACGTCCTAACCTACACTAAAAAGTTACAAATAAAATATAATTCTAGCTGAAAGCATATCAATTTAATATGGCTATTAATATTCCTTATTTACTTACATAAATTGTAACATCATATAAACATGTGTAGACATTGTTATACTCTTCACCTTGGAGTCGGTGCCAGTTGAAGCTAGCTATTTAATCGGAACCACATCTGATCTCATAAGTTCAGATCGTTGAATATAAAAAATTTAAAGAACGCGGTCAGAGTACTAGATACTGAGCCCACTATAGATGACTGCTAGCAGTAGAAGTCTTTTGGTCGAAATGATGGTGATTAGCTGGCACCGACTCCAAGATAAATTGTATAACAATGTCTACACATGTTTATATGATGTTACAATTTATGTAAGTAAATAAGGAATATTAATAGCCATATTAAATTGATATGCTTTCAGCTAGAATTATATTTTATTTGTAACTTTTTAGTGTAGGTTAGGACGTTGAAGGCGGTTTTATATATTTTTTAAATTATCTTTTTATTTTACCCTTTTTAGTGGAAATTTACCATGACAAGTTAGGTAGGTACTCACAAAACTTTAATTTGTTTTGTTTAGTACATAATTAAATGCAGATTTTCTCACTATGTTTCCTTTACAGTCTTACGTTTGATTTTTAAATTCTAAAACATTGCTATACTTGATTAGACTTTAACCTAAGTTTTCCGAATGGCGAACAACTGACCAAACCACTACGATACCGACGACGCTCGCCCGTTTAGTCCACGGAAAAAATCTTAAGTTGTTATCTTGGGGTTTTCAAATCTTTAATCTATGACTAGTTTACAGAATATATGAACCAAAACCGCATATTTCTTGTTATTTCAATTATAACAAAAGCAACGCAATGAGTGTGCTGTTGTTTATTGAAGAGTTTTCGTTTTAGTCATGAAGGAAGAAAAAATTTTATGCAGGTATTAAGCAACACTTCTGATAGTATACTGCTTAGTTGACGGATCAGGGATCGCAGTTGTTGCTATTGACTACCCCGGTAATAAGGTATGAAGGACGCCGCCTTGTGGTTCCCGGCGACTTACTAAAAACAATTGCGCCTCGCTAGCGTAAGGGTTGTGGGTTGTGATAATAAACAACCTAACATTCATCCATCCGTCCACTGCGCGTTTGCTTGCTTGCTTATATTTAAATAAAATAGACGAATGTATAGTTCCCGGCGCGTAACCTACAACCACTGTGAACCCCATCTCAATTGCCAAGCAGTGATGGAAACAAACAGCCTGAAACAGTCCCGCTGCTGGACTAAGGTTCCTTCAGGAGGCTTTTTGAAAAATCTTTACGGTTGGCAGGCGGGTTGTTGTTAGTTGTCCATTCTCACAGTAAGACACCCACTAGAAGAGTTTGGTTGATGCTTATTTAAGCGGCTATAAATAATAACTAATTAAATAAACAATTCAATACAAATATACGCAATAAATAATACTAAAGTTAAAAATGCTAAATAACACACTTGATTTTATTATGTTACACTCTAACTTTTGTATCGAATGGTAGAAGCCTTCAGGTTTCCCACCAAATTATGAAAAAAAAAAGAACTCTACATTACTGGCACGGTTTTGACTGTATTTTTATTTGTCTGTCCCCATGCCTCTCTAGGTAGTTCGCTGCTCTCTAGGAAATAAAAGATATAAGTACATAATATATTATGCATGGAAAAGCAAAAAGACAAAATACTAAATGCCCAAAGAAGTAAGCAATTCCCAATATTATTGCAAGTTGCAAGTTGATCACCATTGTATATGAGAAGTTCGATAAATAAGTCCAGTAGCCATGTGATAAAATGTACGGAAATAATCGATAAATATACGTTACGCTTCATACCACATCACATCACTATTTTCATATTCAGTAACCATTAAGTTTCTTGTTTTTTACATGCCAAATAAAGACAAATAAATGTCATACTTTATTGATATTTTGTTTTTAGTTGGGCATGTCATAACATGAATGTCTCTATCTTTTTCTAACGTACCGTATTCAAAGATGTGTGATAGAGACTGATAGAGTTAAAGACAAACACCGTCTCCCGCTTCCCCCTACCCTCCCACCCCTCTGAGCGGCCGCATTGGTTTCGATACAAAATAGGCATGATACTCCATCTGAGCGCGTAATATTTGTCTTCCTTCATGGTTTTAGTCTTCTACTCCGCCATGAGATATAATCCAAATTTATATGAAACCATTTTGAGTACAACTTCTATCTATAAAACGAAAAATTATTGAAATCGATTGATAAGAAGCCGAGATATTGCCAAAATAATTTACCGATCGGGTATAACGGCATCGTCAATTGAGGAGTTATTTCCTCATATCTTCAAATTTAATCATCCGATCTTAGTGAAATTTTTATGGGACCACCCTGCAAGTAAACCTGGTCGATTAAAAAAAGAATTTTGAAAATCGGTTCACAATTGGCGGAGATATCTTATAACAAACACACAAAAAAAAAAAAAAAAAAACATACGCGTCGAATTGAGAACCTCCTCCTTTTTTGAAGTCGGTTAAAAAGTGGGTGTTTGTTTTGTTGTTTCGATAGTATCTGTCAGAGCAATTTATTGTGTGGGAATAAAAACAACAAAATTTCTTCTCAGGTCGTTTAAAAAAGAAATGATCCTAAAAATTGTCTTAAAATTAGGTACTATCTGGTCCTGCGCGAATCACAGTGATCATTTAAGTCATTTTGCGATTGAAATTATGGTGTTATTTAAACTATCTACCTATTGGGAACAAAAACCACAAAATGTCTTTTATTTAACAGGTCGTTTAAGAAAAATAAATCTTAAAATTACCTACTATAGGTAGGTAAAGACTGGTCCTGCGCTGGCTGAATCACAGTGATCATTTAAATCATTTTGCGGTTAAAATTATGGTGTTATTTCAACTAAAAAAAAAAATCAATATCTATGAACGGAGATTTACATGTATGTACAGATGGTCAAAACGAAATTCGTTCTTTCTAAATTTATTTACCTACGTGGGATCGTGCATGGAGTTCTTTCTAGAACTGGTGTAAACAACCTGGAACAACTTATTAACTGTCTCCAGTTTTAGACCTCTCAGTCAAGGGCAAACTTCCCAGCCAGATGTCGTAGATAGACCAATACCTTATGATGATCAGATTAAGTCTGGTCATCGTAGAACTCCAATCTGCACTCACTGTGCGCTCAACAATCCCAAGGACAGAATTATAGGGACGTATGAATCCATGTGCAGGGGAAACTATTTTCGCGAAGGGGAATAACGACCATCAGCAATGGGAAACACGAAGCGAGGAGAAGGCGACTCAAAGAAAGCATCAGAGTTACTCAGTAACCTAAACAGTTTCTGGACTGGGTATAGTAATAATAAATAAGCACGAGATAACTCTCTTTTTAACCGACTTCAAAAAAGGAGGAGGTTCTCAATTCGACGCGTATGTTTTTTTTTTTTTTTTTTTTTTTTTTTGTGTGTTTGTTATAAGATATCTCCGCCAATTGTGAACCGATTTTCAAAATTCTTTTTTTAATCGACCAGGTTTACTTGCAGGGTGGTCCCATAAAAATTTCGCTAAGATCGGATGATTAAATTTGAAGATATGAGGAAATCACTCCTCAATTGACGATGCCGTTAACCCGATCGGTAAATTATTTTGGCAATATCTCGGCTTCTTATCAATCGATTTCAATATTTTTTTGTTTTATAGATAGAAGATGTACACAAAATGGTTTCATATAAATTTGGATTATATCTGATGGCGGAGTAGAAGACTAAAACCATGAAGGAAGAAAAAATTTTACGCGCCCGCCCATATGGAGTAGTAATCATGCCTATTTTGTATCGAAACCAATGCGGTCGCTCAGAGGGGTGGGAGGGTAGGGGGAAGCGGGAGACGGGGTTTGTCTTTTTACTCTCTCACACATCTTTGAATACGGTACGTTAGAAAAAGATAGATACATTCATGTTATGACATGCCCAACTAAAAACAAAATATCAATAAAGTACGACATTTATTTGTCTTTATTTGGCATGTAAAAAACAATAAACTTAATGGTTACTGAATTTGAAAATAGTGATGTGTGATATGAAGCGTAACGTATATTTATCGATTATTTTCGTACATTTTATCACATGACTTATTTATCGAACTTCTCATATACAATGGTGATCAACTTGCAACTTGCAATAATATTGGGAATTGCTTACTTCTTTGGGCATTTAGTATTTTGTCTTTTTGCTTTTCCATACATATATTAGGTATATCTTTTATTTCCTAGAGAGCAGCGAACTACCTAGAGAGGCATGAGGATAGACAAATAAAAATACAGTCAAAACCGTGCCAGTAATGTAGAGTTCTTTTTTTTTTCATAATTTGGTGGGAAACCTGAAAGCTTTTACCATTCGATACAAAAGTTAGAGTGTAACATAATAAAATCAAGTGTGTTATTTAGCTTTTTTTTGTATTATTTATTGTGTATATTTGTATTGCATTGTTTATGCATTTCGTTATTATTTATAGCCGCTTAAATAAGCATCAACCAAACTCTTCTGGCGGGTGTCTTACTGTGAGAATGGACAACTAACGACAACCCGCCTTCTAACCGTAAAGATTTTTCCAAAAGCCTCCTGAAGAAACCTTAGTTCAGCAGCGGGACTGTTTCAGGCTGTTTGTTTCCATCACTGCTTGGCAATTGAAATGGGGTTCACAGTGGTTGTAGGTTACACGCCGGGAACTATACATTCGTCAATTTTATTTAAATATAAGCAAGCAAGCAAACGCGCAGTGGACGGATGGATGGATGTTAGGTTATTTATTATCACATCCCACAACCCTTACGCTAGCGAGGCGCAATTGTTTTTGGTAAGTCGCCGGGAACCACAAGGCGGCGTCCATCATACCTTATTACCGGGGTAGTCAATAGCAACAACTGCGATCCCTGATCCGTCAACTAAGCAGTATACTATCAGAAGTGTTGCTTAATACCCGCGTAAAAATTTTTCTTCCTTCATGATTAAAACGAAAACTCTTCAATAAACAACATCACACTCATTACGTTGCTTTTGTTATAATTGAAATAACAAGAAATATGCAGTTTTGGTTCATATATTCTGTAAACTAGTCATAGATTAAAGATTTGAAAACCCCAAGTGAAGATAACAACTTAAGAATTTTTCCGTGGACTAACGGGCGAGCGTCGTCGTCGGTATCGTAGTGGTTTGGTCAGATGTTCGCCATTCGGAAAACTTAGGTTAAAGTCCAATCAAGTATAGCAATGATTTAGAATTTAAAAAACAAACGTAATACTGTCAAGGAAACATAGTGAGAAAATCTGCATTTATGTACTAAACAAACAAAACAAATTAAAGTTTTGTGAGTACCTAACTTGTCATGGTAAATTTCCACTAAAAAGGGTAAAATAAAAAGATAATTAAAAAAATATATAAAACCGCCTTCAACGTCCTAACCTACACTAAAAAGTTACAAATAAAATATAAATCTAGCTGAAAGCATAGCAATTTAATATGGCTATTAATATTCCTTATTTACATAAATTTGTAACATCATATAAACATGTGTAGAAATTGTTATACACTTTATCTTGGAGTCGGTGCCAGCTAATCACCATCATTTCGACCAAAAGACTTCTACTGCTAGCAGTCATCTAAAGTGGGCTCAGTACCTAGTACTCTGACCGCGTTCTTTAAATTTTTTATAATCAACGATCTGAACTTTGTTCCGATTAAATAGCTAGCCTCAACTGGCACCGACTCCAAGGTGAAGAGTATAACAATTTCTACACATGTTTATATGATGTTACAATTTATGTAAATAAGGAATATTAATAGCCATATTAAATTGCTATGCTTTCAGCTAGATTTATATTTTATTTGTAACTTTTTAGTGTAGGTTAGGACGTTGAAGGCGGTTTTATATATTTTTTTAATTATCTTTTTATGTCATAAGTATACGTAAACATCATAATGATAGCGGTATCTACACTAATAAATAAGGCGTTAAATAGAATATAGTGCTCTCTAAATAAAACATAATTATGTCGTTCTTTGTAAGAAAGTCAAGACCAGTCAAAGTCAAACTTTCTATTCATAACTTTGAGATATTTACTTACTGGTGGGTTAAAAAATTTAGCTGTGTTCTGTGGAAAAGAACTCGCCGGAAGAAACTCCACAGGCGTTGAATTTTTTAAAAATATTTTTACAAAATAATAAATTATATTATTTTATAAAAAGTTATGCAATCGAAGGAATTAAAAAAGCCTGTCACTCAAACAAACTAATCCCATGGGTTTTTATCTTCCAAGTAGTCTGTTATACACCAGTATCTTCTTTAATATACTTTAGGCCGTAGTAGGTCATAGGTGCGCATAAGACCAATAAATACGAGTAGGTAGGTTTTAATCAGTGCCAATGCCCATAATATTCAGTTGGTTATGATGAATATGTTTCGTTCCAGGTAGTGGAGCCGGAACCCGACCCAGAATGGACCCTGTTATGGTATCTTCGCAAGAAGCTTCGGCTAACTGGCACCAAGCTAGGGTGCGCAGAGGGCGGTTGCGGCGCTTGCACCGTAATGGTTTCCAAATATAACAGGAAAGAGAAAAAAATAACGTATCCTTTTAGTACTTCTTAGACACCAACAAAGCATATGAGTATGTGCTAGACGCTGACACTGTTATCGCAGTGATTGATAAATTTGTAAGTGACGGTTATAGCCTGATATCTACTTCAAGTGCAACAACGCATTTTTAAATCCATACTTTTTCTTTGAATATTTTGAATTTAAAAAAATATTATTGAAAACCCTTGATATTGCGAGTACCTACCTATTCTGTTATATTTTTGGCATGTCAAGAGGTAACTTTTTTTACTTACCTACCTAAGTATACAAGTATACAAATTGTATACTTACAAATATAAAGCCCGACCAAAGAAATAAGAAACTTCGCCATATTGCGGAATTTCAATGGTACTAATTTTATAAGGGAAATTGTTGCCATAGTCGTAAAAATATACACGTGGCGTCCCCAGAGCAGGTTTCTTAATTCTTTGGTCAGGCTTTAATGAATATCACGATTTCATGGTCTTCTCTACCTATCTAGTTTCTATTTTTTTTTCTCAATTCACAAATAAGTCTACATGTTTTCCTTAAAGAAATTGTCACAGACATCTAGCAGTAAACGCTTGTTTAGCGCCGGTTTGTGCTATGCATGGATTGGCAGTTACGACAGTCGAAGGCATTGGTTCAACTAAAACCAAACTGCATCCAGTCCAAGAAAGAATAGCTAAAGCACATGGATCACAGTGCGGCTTCTGTACACCTGGTATCGTTATGTCAATGTATGCATTGCTCAGAACAAAACCAACAATCACATACTCAGATATGGAAGTAGCGTTTCAAGGAAATTTATGTAGATGTACGGGATATAGAGCTATTATAGAGGGTTATAAGACTTTCTTAGAAGACTGGGAAACAAAACGTGTTGTAAACGGTGGAACGAATGGAATTGAAAACGGAAATGGAACGCATTTAGGAAACGGAGGTTGTGCGATGGGTAAAGATTGCTGTAAATTAAAATCTGATAAAGAAGACGACAGTGAGACTCGATACATTATGGAGAAGTCGTCGTTTCTTCCTTACGATCCTAGTCAAGAGCCAATATTTCCACCGGAACTAAAACTATCATCTGTGTATGATGAACAATATTTACAATATCGGGGCAAAAAGACGACATGGTATCGCCCGACATATTTAAGTGAAATCTTGACACTAAAAGAACAGCATCCTGACGCTAAAATAGTTGTTGGAAACACAGAAGTAGGTGTTGAAGTAAAATTCAAACACTGTGTTTATCCAGTAATAATTATGCCTAACTGTGTACCAGAGTTGAATTCTATAACAGAGAATGAAATAGGACTTATTGTCGGTGCTGCGGTCACTTTGCTGGACATGGAAAATACATTTAAAAAGTATATGGATATCTTACCTAAGCATAAAACAAGATCATTAAAAACTATCGTGGACATGTTAAACTGGTTTGCCGGGAAACAGATAAGAAGCGTGGCTGCCATCGGAGGGAACATAATGACCGGTAGCCCTATATCGGACCTTAACCCTATTCTGATGGCATTAAAGGTCAAGTTAAACTTGGTAAGTAAGCAAGGAGGTAATCGAACTGTTCTTATGGATGAGACATTTTTCACGGGCTATAGAAGAAATGTAGTGAAACCTAACGAAATTTTGTTGTCAATAGAAATTCCTTATTCGACGAAGTATCAATATTTGAAAGCCTATAAACAAGCCAAACGAAGAGAAGATGATATTTCAATAGTAACTGCTGCAATTAATGTCGAATTTAATGACAACACAAACATTATCAAAAATATTAATGTTGCTTATGGTGGTATGGCACCTGTCACTAAAATAGCAACAAAAACTGGATTGGCTTTAAAAGGAAGGAAATGGAACGAACAAATGTTGGAACATGCTTATTCGTCACTATTAGAAGAATTACCATTGCCTCCATCAGTTCCTGGAGGAAACGTCTTGTTTAGAAGAACTTTAACGATGAGTTTGTTCTTAAAAGCGTACTTAGCAATAGCTAAAGAATTAAGCAGGGACTACGTCAATGAAGATCTTGTTGATGCCTATAATAAAAGCGGCGCAGAGCAATTCCATGGGGACATACCTAAAAGCGCACAGTATTTTGAACTTGTAGGAGACAAGCAACTCAAAAGTGATGCTGTTGGAAGGCCTATTACACATCGCTCAGCTTTTAAACAGACCACTGGAGAAGCAATATATTGTGATGACATGCCCTCTTTTGAAGGAGAATTATATTTGGCTTTCGTTTTAAGTACAAAAGCCCACGCTAAATTACTGTCTGTAGATCCCTCAGAAGCATTAAAAGATCCTGGAGTGGTGGCATTTTACTCTGCAAAAGACCTGACTCAAGAACAAAACATGATTGGACCCATTTTTCACGATGAAGAATTATTTGTAAGTGAGAAAGTAACAAGTCAAGGGCAGACAATTGGCGTTATAGTGGGTATTGATCAAGCTACGGCCCAAGCTGCTGCAAGAAAAGTCAAAATTGAATATGAGGAACTACAACCAATCATTGTAACGATTGAAGATGCTATTAGGCTTAATTCATTTTATCCACAATTTCCGAAAACTATACGAAGAGGAGATGTAAAGTCAGTGTTCGAGGACCCGAGCAACATTATAATTGAAAATGAATGCCGCATGGGGGGCCAAGAGCATTTTTACTTAGAAACTCATGCGGCCATTGCTGTTCCAAGAAAAGAAGATGACGAATTAGAAGTTTTCTGTTCAAGTCAACATCCGTCTGAAATCGCTGTAAGTATTTATATAGCTAGACTAATATAAGTATAATATACAAATGTACAAACTCTAATAATAAGAAAACGTATTATTGCAGAAATTAGTAAGTCACATTCTCCACGTGCCGATGAATAGAATTGTAGCCCGAGTCAAACGTATGGGTGGAGGGTTCGGAGGCAAAGAATCGCGGGGAATGTTGATATCTCTCCCTGTTGCTTTGGCAGCTCACAAACTCCAACGGCCAGTACGATGTATGCTAGATCGAGATGAAGATATGCAAATGACTGGCACAAGACATCCTTTCCTGATTAAATATAAAGTAGCAGCAACGAAGGAAGGCAAGGTGCTTGGGGCTATTGTAGATATATATAATAACGGCGGTTACTCAATAGATTTGTCTGGACCGGTATGTATTCGAATTAGTAAGTTAATTAACATTAATTACTCATCACGTATGGCTAAAACTCAAAACACTTGGTATACCTACATGGTAAACATTCTACATAATATTAACATGTTGCAGGTTGTCGAGAGAGCAATGTATCATTTTGAAAACGCCTACTATATTCCGAATGTGGAGGTAACAGCAAACATTTGCAAAACAAACTTGCCTTCCAATACAGCTTTTCGAGGATTCGGTGGGCCTCAAGGAATGTTTGGGGCAGAGAACATGATAAGAGATGTTGCTGAAAGGGTAGGAAAACCCGTAGATGAGATTAGTAGACTGAACTTGTATCGAGAAGGAAACCAAACACATTACGGCCAAACTTTAGAATATTGTACCCTGCAAATGTGTTGGGATGAATGTGTACAGAAGAGCAATCTAGCACAAAGAAAAATTGATATTGAAAACTTTAATAGGTATGTATATCATGTCTTTCAATATTGTTGTTATTTTTAGAGTTCCATCATAAAGTGAAACTGCTGTATCCATTGGCTGGCATAGCGCCTTCAGATATTTGTAGAATCGTGGCAAGCTCGCTGGATAGACATACGGCACCCCCTACATGGGTGTGAGCTACCGCTGCAAAGACTAAAAAGTCGAAAAAGCTTAGTAAAATGCGTAAATCCCGACACGGACGTGCTCTCTCAATCGAGATGCAACTTGTGGCGTGCTCTAACACCACTCCCAGATCCATATGACCCGATCTCTGAGAGCCTCACAGCTGGACATGGACTGCCTGGTCAATCTGGAAGTCTTTAAATAGACTCCGGACTCAGGTTGGCCGCAGTAAGGAAAATATGTTCAGGTGGGGATTCTCGGAGAACCCAAATTTGGAGGGTGTGTGTGGGACGGTGCAGTCTATGGCCCATCTAGTTTGCTTGCCCTGCCACCTGCTCGCAAAACTTGATGGATGCCACAGATAATGCAGTCGAATTAGCTAGATTCTGGGCCAAGATTATCTAAACAATTTGTCATCGACATGATAAGAACAAGAAGAAGATCATAAAGTAATGTACATTGAATATATATTTTCCAAGTATAAATAAAAGTTTTTTTGAAATATTAATATTTTAAAACAGGAAGGAAACATTGTTCACAGTTATTATTTACAAATAATTAACATTTGTTTAAAATTTCAGGCAACACAGATGGAGAAAACGTGGTATTGCAATTATACCAACAAAATTTGGTATTGCATTTACTGAGAAATTGTTGAATCAAGCTGGCGCTTTAGTTTTGATTTATGTTGATGGCTCAGTCCTTCTTTCTCATGGAGGTACAGAGATGGGACAAGGACTACACACCAAAATGATACAAGTCGCCTCCAGGGCACTTGGCATAGACATTTCTAAAATTCACGTAGTAGAGACAGCTACAGACAGAGTCCCCAACACTTCTGCTACTGCAGCCAGTGCTGGTTCTGATTTGAACGGTATGGCTGTTTTGGAAGCTTGCGAAAAACTAAACAAACGTCTCCAACCTATTAAAGACAAGAATCCTAAAGGAACATGGGAACAGTGGATATCTAATGCTTATGTTGAAAGAATAAGCTTATCTGCTACTGGATTCCATGCTACCCCTGACATCGGGTACAATTTCAAAGAGAACACGGGAAAACCGTTTAACTATTTCACGTATGGAGCGGCATGTACCGAAGTCGAAATCGATTGTCTAAGTGGCGATCATTTGGTGCTGAGGAGTGATATCGTAATGGACTTGGGTGAAAGTTTAAATCCAGCCATCGACATAGGCCAGATTGAAGGTGGCTTTATACAAGGCTACGGGTTATTCACTATGGAAGAGTTGATTTACTCGCCAACAGGGACGTTATATTCAAGAGGACCTGGTGCTTATAAGATACCAGGATTTGGAGACATTCCTCAAGAGTTCAATGTGTCTTTATTAAAAGGTGCTCCTAATCCACGAGCAGTATATTCGTCAAAGGCAAGTATTTCTTTCTTTTATTCATATTTGATTGACCAAAGTCAGTCAAGATCATGCATGAATTTAGATAATTTTATTGCGAAGATTATTTATTTAATACAATATAATAAAGCATTCTATAGGTACGCTTCTGAGAAAATAATGATTACTCATACAAACATAACCTACTAATGCTACGGGTAGTACTATTATTTACTTCTGTTATGATGCTACAGCCAATTATTTATTGCATGGACAAAAACTACAATATACACTACATGGTAAACCTGCTGTGGCCACCTAAATTACAGTTACTAGATAGATACATCGTGGATACACCTAAATAGAGTCTACTTTTCTCTGTACTACGAGTATTTTACTTTTCAACTTACCATTCCAGGCGGTTGGTGAGCCCCCGCTATTCCTGGCGTCGTCTGCGTTCTTCGCGATCAAAGAAGCCATCAAAGCAGCGCGCGCAGACGCCGGGGTCCCTTTGGAGTTTGCGATGGAAGCGCCGGCTACTTCTGCCCGGATACGAATGGCGTGCGAGGACCATCTTACTAAAAAAGTACCTACATTTATTTTTTTAATTTAAAAAGTTCAAATACGCTTGGAACATTATGTGAAAATAATATTTTATAGATTTAATTAATTACAGCACTATTAATAAGCAGTTAAAGCCTGACCAAAGAAATAAGAAACCTCGCCATATTGCGGAATTTTAATGGAACTAATTTTATAAAGCAAATTGTTGCCATAGTCGTAAAAATATACACGTGGCGCCCCCACAGCAGGTTACTTATTTCTTTGGTCAGGCTTTACAAATTCACTTATGGTAAAGCACATGTAAATCCGATTTCCTTGAGTCGTCTAATAGTAATGTTGTATATTTTGCTATAATAATAAAATGAAGATGTGACGGCGCACTTGCTTACTCACGTGCTATGGATTTCCTAATCTTATGATGGTGTTGTGTTCTGTTTCAGCTTGACAAACCGGACCCCAACAGTTTCGTGCCATGGAATGTTGTGCCATAATTTATTAAACTACGTATGGTGCCATCAAGGTTGTGATTTGTAACCAGATTTTTATAAAAAAGAAAATATTTTCTTTAAGTTGATCTACATTACTATACATACACGTACTATTTATATATTTTCCTTTTTAATAAAGTTAAAATTCACATACTAATTATAGTTTTATTTCTAAAAAAAACTTGCACAATTCAACAACACCATCCAGCCCCGGTTAGCATAAAGTATATTGATTAACTGAAATAATAGGCCCATATTGATAGATAAAATTGTTTATTTAAAAATTATCTCTATAATACAATTAACTGACTAAAACAACAATTTTTGCAATAAATTAATGATCGCATTGCATCTGTACTGATGATGATACTGGTGTCGTTACTATACTACAAATTTATCATCGTCCAATCATCTAATAGCCGTGAGATAAATATTATTTGATACTTTCCTAAATACAATGGCAGAAAATTAGGTTAGAGTCAGGGAAACAACATAATACACATAATTTAGGAACACATTTTGCTATTAAGTCACTGAAAAGATTTTATAAATAATTAAAAAAAGATAGAATATTAAAATCAGGTACAAGAACAGAAGTTTAATCAATTAGTTGGTTCATCCCAAAATAAACCTAAATGCATTAAAGTATCAATTTTCTGCAGTAATTTTAAATCTGATGTAATTGTGAATATAATTTATTGTTTATTTTTCTCAAAAGAATAAAAAATCTGCACTCTTTACTTTCTTTCATTCATTTATACTCTCAAATTAATATATAATTAATGACATAATTTTCAACTAGTTTCATAAAGGTATCATGAGGCAAGCTCATAATATAACGAATGATTATTGCTTCGAACTCTAAGGCAAAGTTAGAGGTAGCCATTATAACATATTTTTACAACGAAACAACATTTGAAATAGACATCACTACTTATCAGCAGGTATTATTAGCTTAAACAAATAACTTGTTATTTTATTTACTCATTTCGCCACATTTTATACACTGTTTATTCTATGTTACTATCATACGTTTTATTTAACAAACTGAGTCTATATTGGTGTTGTTACAACAAAATGTTGGAATTTATTATAATATTATTGCATATACTCTGGCATTTGCACCCAACCGCAAAAATAACGCTTCCAACCATAACCACTGTATACATTTTTGGCTGCAATTAAAAAACCCTAATAATTTACAAGACCTAGAGCGCACGCGCGGTAGGATATCTACAACAATAACCCCGTCTCATTTGTCCGATTCCGATGAACAGCCCGACCCCGAACTAGGTCCTGGAATTAAAATGATACTGTTAAACAAATATGCCGTAGCAATACTGGTATCTAAACTACAGACTGTGGTGATAAAAATAAAATAAATATATGGGGATATCTCACACCCCAAACTAGCCAGAGCGAGTGTCAGACAGCTGATATAAATACATAATATATAGATAGACCATACATACTTATATAAATATACTAAATCCAGACACATGGCAAATATAAGTCTTCAGTACATGAATGTTTGTACCGGATTCGAACCCGGGAGTCTGGTGAAGACAGGCGTACGACCGACAAGTTTACGGGGCCATCAATATACGTCACTAACTAAATAAATGTAAATGCGATTTTTTTCCACGGAAGGCAATAAAAAATGTCTGATGTGTATCATTTCGTAAAGTGTGTAACCATATGAATTTGCTTTGTTTGTTCACATGCGAATCTAATGAACAACACGACTTATGCATAAACATATCGTGCAATATAAATACGTTATTTCATAATCATTATTTTATTATTTATTCAGTATTTATCATGTTATCTGTATACTAGACTTACCTATACATCTGCAACATAATAAAAAACAAAGAAGTTATAACGCAAATACTGTTTTAATTTAGCCAAAACCACAGAATATGAAATAGTAGTCCTTACCTAAACTGAGAGTGGGATTCGTTAATTCATTGTTAGAAATCCTTATAACTTAATTCATAGATAATTACACATTACCCTTCGTCAGATTCAGATTACCGAGTGCAATTAATTAAATTCGATAAAATTTTATTTTTCACGTCGCATTGTTAGAAATATTTAGTAATGCTTTTAAAGGAGTGAGTGGTCTACCTCTTTTTAAGCACTTCTTTAAAAGGACTATTAAGAATATCAGCAATGCTGTGTAGTCAGCAGTTTTTTATATGATCTTCACTGCTTTGCTGTTTTGCTATACTATATTATTACATTACAATTTACCATAGGGGTTTTGTCTTCTTTTTGAAGTATGAAGTATATGACCATTATATCGCTGCAAGCGATAAGACCGCCTTTGCACATTGTGTTATCCAGCGTTGTTTTTTATGTTCATGATGTTTTGTGTAATAAAGTGTTATTATTATTATTATTATTATATTTTTTGACATGATTCGGATAATTTATGTTTAAGTTATCCTCTACTTAAATCCATTAGTTTTCTGTACTGAAAACCTCAGGAATTGTTTAGTCATTTTCGTTAAAAAATGTAGTTCCTGTGGCAATTAAAAATAATAATATGATTTCTCTGTAAGGTCAGGTCAGGAGTACTCTAAACCGACGAGCTTGCATGATGAGATTAATAAATGTTG
Organism: Teleiodes luculella; assembly: GCA_948473455.1. NCBI lineage: Eukaryota > Metazoa > Arthropoda > Insecta > Lepidoptera > Gelechiidae > Teleiodes > Teleiodes luculella. Next base: position 2,964 of record CAOKYR010000485.1, on the reverse strand, counting down.
ATGAAGCGAAAAAAGTATGTCTAGATCACAACAAGTGGAAGGAAGTGGTCTCTGCCTACCCCTCCGGGAAAAAGACGTGTTTGTATGTATGTATGTAAAATACAATACAAATACAAATATATTCTTTATTGACACCAGAAATAAATGGTACTGTTACAATTCAAAAGTGTGAAACAAGAAGCCAAAAAGTGGCCTTGTTGCTAAAGTAGCAATCTCTTCCAGGCAAGTGTGCTATGTGGGTCTATATTAAAACCCATAATTGAAAATGTATATATTGAAAATCCATAATCATTCAATGTCATAATGATTAAAATCCATAATTTTGAAACACATATATTTAAAAGCCCTAAATTTAATACGAATACTGTGTATGTATAATAATAAAAAAATATAAATTTGACAAATACAGCACACATTTATTAAATTATTATTTTTTATCACCAAAAATGCTGTTTCTCTTATGTTTTTTTTTACCAAAATATCTTAAATTTATGATTTCGAAACATTATAGACTTATGGATTTTAATAAGTATGCTAAATAATGGTATGTATTTTTAAATTATGGATTCTAATTGTTATACTATTTAAAGTTATGGCAAGTCTGTTATGGATTTTCATAATAGGGATATTTATGTTATGCAATTTAAGGGGCACCCGTGCTATGTATGTTGTGTCTGTATAAATGCAAGCTACCTGAGTGCCTGTTGTAGCGGGGTGGCCGGCGGCGCTCTCGCGAGGGGCTTTCAGAGTTGTATTCAGTCTCGGTGTCGGGCGGCGGAGGCCCGTTCCGCGACCGCGAGCCTCGCCCGTCGTTGTACCTGACCGGAACAATCACTTCTTAGGTAACGTGTGTTTAGATGTGCCATTTGGGACGTATTTACGTCGACGTTTATATATTTATACTAGCTTTCCTCCGCGGCTCCGCCCGCGTTAACAGCTTTTCCCGTAGGAGTGAGGCATTTTTTCGTTGGCCTATGTTACTCAGGGTTAATGTAGCTTTATAATGGTGAAAGAATTATTGTAATCGGTTTAGTAGATTTTGAGTTTATTCATTACAAATATACACACAAAAATACAAATCATTCCTCTTTATAATAATAGTATGATAGAGCAACTTTCCAAATGCTGCGCCGAGCCCTACTTGAAGATTCATATGTTTCTCGAAGCTGGATTTACTTAATTTGAACAGTTGTCTCAGGGCGTTTGCTGCGTTGCGCTGGATACAGCGCGTATTAGTTGAATACTCCATCGACGGTTACACTATCAATTGTTTTAAGACCATCAATGGATAGCTATACGCTCAATCACGGCGCGTGGTCCAGCGCGACGCAGCGGACGCCCTAAGCACAGATTAATAAATAGTTACTAACGTAATCCTAAGGTAGACGTACTGATATTAAAAATATAAAAAACCTCCATCAGAGATCCAATCCTACATTATAAGGCTAGAAAAAATGTGGCTGAAAGCATAGACATTCAATATCTCTGGTAATATTCCTTATTTACATAATGTTATACACTTCACCTTGAAGGCGGTGCCAGCTAATATTTGATAGAGACGTAGTTGAATAACACAAGTATATTTTTATAAAGGTTCATGCAATAATAGTACGATCTTACAGTGTAAGGACGCAAATAACAGTGACTCGATAATTTTATCGCGGCCTTTGTCAAGGGTTATGAGATAACTCGACATTCTGTGTCACTTTAACAATATCAACTACTTGCAATTTTTTGTAACTTTCCGTCCAAAAATCACAAATTTATAGAAAACTAGCGAACCGCCCCGGCTCCGCACGGGAAAATGGGTTTTGTGGGTTATCCTTAAGTATATTATGCATGTATTATAACATAAACCGTATCTAATAAAAAAACCGCATCAAAATCCGTTGCGTAGTTTTAAAGATTTAAGCATACGTAGGGACATAGGGACAGAGGCTTGCTCTGACTTTGTTTTATACTATTAGTAAAAAATTACCTAATACGGCGTTCGACTGACATTCAAATGACTCCCTATTTCATTTTGTTTGTATTAATTCATATAGGAGTATACATAGATTATAATGACTCATATAACGAGGTCTAATTAATTTTATTAAAAACGCAGAAATAATAGACCGCCCCGTTTTGATTAGGACATTGCAGGCTGAATCACCTGATTGTGTTCATAAAGAATGATAACTCCATGCAGAAGGCACGGCCATTTGTCTCGGCTATTATTCACGGAAATTCTGATAATTCTATAGTTTTTGAGGTAGGTTAAATGATTGATGATGTAAATTGTTATTCTGATGTATGTGCTGTAGTTTTTGTGTGAAAGAGTAACAAACTCTATCCATACATCCTCACAAACTTTCGCGCTTGTTATATTAGTAGGATGAACACACAAAACAAGCAATAAATGATTATTTACCTCCTTCTGGGGGAGTAGGGCGAGCGGCGGCGCGGCGAGTACCGCGAGTCGGGCGAGTACCGCACCGTTTCCGGAGAATACCGGCTTTCAGGCGAGTACCGGCTTTCTGGCGAGTATCGGCTGTCGGGTGAGTAGCGCCGGTCGTTGTAACTGCAATACATAAATTACGTGACAATCTTATGAGCATCTTGGAGTACGAGAAGTATTAGTGGCTCTGTGAGCTATAGACTTAATGAGTCAGTTACAAAAATAAAATTGGGTCCAATTCTACATATTACGCTCTAGCTTAAATTTAAAAATCAATATGTCCCTTTCACGTTCTTAAGAACGAAAAGGGACAGATGATTGTCAACCTACATTTAGAGACGTGAAACATCGATTTTACACGTAGTTTAGCAAGCATTTAAAAACATCCCGACTAAATTAAGCTGAATTTGACAGCTGCGCTGCTAATTTTAAATATTATTCATTCAAAATCAAATTCATTCATCTCCCATCCTTTTCGATTCCCATATTATGAAAGAGGCCAACAACTCAAATTTAAAGATTTT